>JAFEMH010006060.1:0-137378 GCA_022495995.1 Adenophora triphylla var. japonica
TCTACGGGTCTTGTCATCCCAAGGTTAACCGTTTGCATTTCCTCATGTCAACGGGGCCATTCTTTCCTGACGACTTACTTGCTTTGCTAACTATCTTAAAATTTGCTCGTTTTCTTGATCTATCTCATCATATTATTCATTATTAACTAGTTCGTTATATTTTATTATTATTAGTTAATTCATCATTCACGATGTTAGCAATCTCGGGGTACTCGGAAAGATCAAAGTTTTCATTAAGGAAGTAGGGAATACATGCTGCCACCACCTCAATTTCCTCTTGAGTGAGTTCATCGGAGGCGGAGCGACTCTAAGGAGTGAAAGTTATAGGGCCTATCTTCCTACGGGGATGGGGAGTACTACCAAGCTATTTAATCATGAAGTCTTCATCAACAAGCTGGTCCCCGGTGATGTGCCGAGTTTAGAATTGGCTCATCACGTTTAACGGATTAACTTCTTGTAATCGATAGTTTGGAGAGTCCCCCTTGGATGTGCGTGGATCTAGATGTCTTCTGGTTGGCACGAGATTCTTGAATTGTCGCAACATTTCTTCTCCCAAACAAAAGTCCCATTATTTGGTCATTTCAACTTTCGTGCCCCACAAATCTTTAAGGATTAATGGGGCGGTTTCTGTTTCATACGAAGAAGCATCATTTGTCATTGAAAAGAATTTTGAAGCACGGATGGCGCTTTCCTTCATCGTCGAGTCCATGGTTACGGAAAGATGAAGTATGGGGTATCTTCCCTTTCCCGGACGAAATAGCCATTGAGTGTCTCCCGGTATGGTTCGAGGTTGTGGCTTTTTGTATGCGAGTTCCCTTCTACTTGATCGAGGAGGTGTACGCTCTTCTTACTTCACTTTCGTAGTCGGTCCATGGTTTACGGAAAGATGAAGTAGTCGGAAGTGCTATGTTGTGGACAAGAAGGAATACGACTAAACTATTATTATGCAAGCGAGATACTCTTGTCTACAAAATGGGAATCTTGGACGAGTAGTAACTAAAGCGGAAACTAAAAATACTATTTTTCATTCATTTACCCAGAAGTAAAGAAAATGGCGAAAAGAGGAAAAAAACTCTCATTGTTCTAACTCTTCGAAACTATGCCACCGCTACATCATTTCTTCTGATGGTGTCGTTGTCAATTAAATCTTGAATTTGCATTCTTGAGTTTGAGCAATCATCAGGTGTGGTGTCCATTGGCTGATGATAATAGAAATAAAGGTGTGGGTCTCGTCCTTCCCTCTTAGATTTGTTAACCCTCCATTGGACTTAGTTTCCCATCTTTGTGGAGGGCTTCGAAAAGTTTACCGAGCGAGATCCTTCCGATGTTGGTGTAGGTCCTTCCTCTTCTTGGTTAAGTCACTTGTGCATAGAGGTCTCGAGATGCGGTTCTCATAGTATTGCCACCAAAGGTGTTGTCTTCGAGAGTGGTAGTCTTCTTCCATCTGTTCCTTAAGATCAAGGTAGAAATGCGAAACGTGCACTTAACTCTTTCATCAACATATCTCTATATGAGCTTCAATTGCATTGCATTTAGGAGTCATAGCCTTGAGTTCACTTTTGACTTCTTCGAGTTCCTCAATAAGCATCTTTGTTTTGACAGGCTAGGATGGATTCCTTCCAAGTCATGCAAGTACATCATTATTGTCAATTTGTTGCGGGGCATTGGCAAGTTGAGCCTTGATGTCACTTAGCTCCTTTTGAATGGATGGTTGTTCGACAACTTCCATATTTCTAAAATCTTTGGAGATTAAGTGGCGAGTACTTTGAAGGCTTCTTTGAATCCTTCCACATGTTCCATCACCGACAACGAGTGACATGGTCCATGTCTCGCAGATTTGGGCGTTCGAGATCCCTTTTGAGGTGATGAAGTAGGGGTGGTACTCATCCATGGACATTGTGTTGGGAGAGTCTTGAGGCGTGTAGCCCGGAAGCGGCGAGAGAAGTACAAAGGTGTGTCGAGATCAAATATAGCCCGACGAGTTGTAAGAAGGCTTAATGGGTTAGGGCTCAAACACTTGCAAGCAGGCTTTGTCCCACGCGGAACAAGTAGTCTCTTGCGAGACAATCACACTTTGGAAGTCGATTTTTATTAACCCTAAATATTTGGTCGGAACGGGCGATTCCGTTTTGAGGAGTTTCTAAGGTCTTTATCCAAACCTAACGACTAAGTAATCAAACTGATCTTTGTAAAATAAAGCCATGTAGAATTGACTTGCAGGATTTTTATTTTTATGCTCTTTGAAGGGACAATTCTGAAAGGGTCATTCCGAAGGGACTTTTCTTTTCTGAAGGGACTTTTACGAATCCTTCTTTGTAGTCGATTTTACATTA
The DNA here is from genome assembly GCA_022495995.1 of Adenophora triphylla var. japonica. Lineage (NCBI taxonomy): Eukaryota > Viridiplantae > Streptophyta > Magnoliopsida > Asterales > Campanulaceae > Adenophora > Adenophora triphylla. Next base: position 2,334 of record JAFEMH010006060.1, read on the forward strand.
GCTTTATTTTGGTGCAGACATAGAAAGATCACTTAGAGTCAAAGCGACCGATCACGGAGTGTTCTTAGAGAAATAATCTACATGATGCATGAGGCGATGCAAGGCTAGGCTCCTCGCGATATGAAAATCTAGATGGATTGAAGACGCGAAGTGGGATGATCCAACTTTGGAGAGAACGGCGATTAGGTGATTATAGTCATCCGTCCTTAGTGTGGATCCCGGGTTTATCGGGGTATGTAGTACAATGACAGTTATAATATGAGTGCGCGTGTATGAGAGTCAAATCTTGGTGATAGAGAAAATAGATAGTATTTTTGAAAATAAAGAAAAAACAGATAATGGCCGCACCCAGTGGTTGTCTACGTTTCTCCAAATTTAGGAAGACTCGGGTCGTCGTAGTTTCCACATAAAGGAGAGAGAGAGAGAGAGAGAGAACAAAATAAATTAATTTTACAACTCCAGAATCCTCCATGGACCGGACTTTAATCAAAACCCAATGCACAGTTTAAATAAGAAGCAATGCCTTAAGATGAAAGAACTCCTGCCGATAATATAATCTGGGATCCCCCTTGCATGTTCAAGATCTTATCTCGGATCTTGAAACGAACAAGGAAAACAAGAAAACAAAACATATTACAGAGGCTTTGTCTCGTGCGAGACAAAGGGTTGTCTTATGCAGGACTAGCCTGAAACTGAATAAGAAAATTGATTTTTTTTGAAAATCCCCCTTAATTGACGCAAGTCTAAGCCACTTTAATTTTTTATAATAGTCCCCAGCGGAGTCGCCAAACTGTAGCGATTGAGGAATTGCCTTCCTCCTTTTTATTTTATTTTGAGTCGCCTGAAATTACCCGGATCGCGAGGGTGTGAATGTGCCCCCCCGTTTTCCTCTTTCTTTTTTTACAAAAAGGGGTCACCATTCACCTCACTTTGAAGACACCGATTTTATGAAAAACGGAGTCGCCACGCCATTTTGATTTCCTCAAAGCACAAAAAAAAAGGAAAAGGGTTCGGAGGTTAAGTTACTCCTTTGGGAAAAACGTTTGGCGTTCACCCAAGGAGCCTTGCAAAAACTCAAGTCTTCCTAGGTCCAAAATTTGTGCTTGTTTGTATGCTTGTGTGCATGCGTGATTTGAAAAGGGAGAAAAATGTGCCAAGTTTGTTATCCGAACGTAAGAACCATTTTAGAAGGTTTTAGTTCAGGATGCCTTGGACTTTGGTGTTTTCGGGACACTGATCCCGTGCTCACTTTGGAATGTATGATCATCATTGCAGGACTTATCTACCCTCCCGTTAGATTAATCAACCAACATAGGCGTAGGGGCCTTGGTATGTCCTAACCTAACTTTCCTGGGGGATTTTAGTCACATGTGATTAAAAAGTTGCCTTTAAGTCCAAGAATGAGACTCTTTAGAAAAGGAATGAATCTTTGTCCATCGATCCTACATCTTGAGACAATGATGATTCGTAGGGAACATTTTATGTTTATCTCAAGTGGTTATCAGGAGACTCCAGGACTAAGACTCATTGATTTCTAAAGGGACGGAGATTGTGGCATTTTTATAATGGGATTGATGTAAAGATGGAGTCTTTACACCAATCCCCACCATGGAATGCATCAAGAACCACGAGACTAGGGGAATGGGATGTAAAGATTGGATCTTTAAACTCATCCTATGTCTTTTTGTGTTTTAGAAGGCTTTTAGACAATCCTTGGAGAAAAAGATCCATCTTTAGGGGCATGTGGAAATAGAATTAATGTAAAGATTGCATTTTTAATATGAACAATACAATGAGTATCATTAAACTAAGGACATAATGTAAAAAGGATGATCTTTATGGCTTTTCCTATGTCCTTAATACCTCATAAAGTGGACAATTCATGGAAAGCTGAATCGTGAGAAGGGGAGGACATATAATAGATAAAGATTGCATTTTCATACATAAATGTAAAGGGAATCACATCATCATATGGTATATTATCCCTAGAACAAGCCACTTGTGGAATCTTGTTCATCCTAGGGAGAGGATCTCCATTTGAATCATTTGTGTAGGGGAGTGGGAAATATGGGAACTAAATTGCAAAGATCAAAGCTTTATGACATAAATAAAGATAAGCAAAGAGTTAACAGATGGAAGTAGTAAAGTATATAGGAATGTATCGAAGGTAAAGGAAGGAGGGATTACCAATATTGGTTTTTCTCCCATATCTTCCGAAGGAATTTCCCTAGGTAATATTTATTTAGGAATAGATTAAGGTAGGATTAGTGTATGAGAGAGGAGAAGTTTTGTGTGCTTTTAGGACTGTAAGCCGAGTTTCTATTTACAACGAGTAACGGTGTTCAAAATTGTATATCAAAATGAATAGAGGAGGCCTCTGTTATAGGCTTACAGATTGTGCTTCTAATGAAGCCGCCCGGCGTGATCTTGCGGCTAATGAAGCCGTCCGGCGTCTTCTTCTGTCGATAGGCATATTGGAATCATGCAAGGTGGCGGTTTGGAAACTTGCTTTCCCGGCGAGGTCACATCCGGAAATTCTAATTCCTAATAGGTCCTTCCTTGCTCGAAAAGTATTGAAAAAGTTCCCAGTACTTTCTAAACTTTATGAAAGTTTGGGGGAGCTGCCAAGGAAACTTTAAGCCGGAAGGCATGAGCCGGATTTGGGTACTTACGAAGCCCTCGGCAATGGTACTTGCAAAGCAAGTGAGGTTGTCGATAAAAGTGAGGCTGCTTAGAGATGGATTGGGATTGGGTGACCAAGGAGGTCGAGTGGCTAAACCTTTGGAAGGCTACCTACGTATCCCGGGGGAATCAAGCTAAATCGTAGTTTTAGAATTCGATGGGGAAAGGATGTCATGTGTGATGGATTGGCTGAACCTAAAGTAGGCTACCTACGTATCCCGGGGGAATCAAGCCATGATCGTAGTTCGAAATCCGATGGGGAATGGTGAAGAGAAATTGGTCCCTTGATATGAAGAAAGAGAGGAGGTAACCTAAGAAGTCGAATGGTTGGACCTTTTAATAGGTTCGTGCACCCGAGGAGATGGTAAAGGAAAGGGGTGACCAATGTGGTCAAATAGTGGACCTTTGAAAAGGCTACCTACGCATCCTCGGGAGGAATCAAGCCACGATCGTAGTTCGGGATCATCGCTAGACAGGTTAGAAAGCAGTCTAGGATCCTCAGGATTTTGACAGTTAATGGAGGAGTCACCTTAAGAAACTAAAGCTTAAGTCTCTATCAAGGAGATAAAGGGAGCTAAAGTTGGAAAACTAAAGCTTACGTCGCTATCAAGGAGATAGAGGGAGCTAAAGTTGGAAAACTAAATCTTACATCGCTATCGAGGAGATAGAGGAGCTAAAGTTTGAAAACTAAAGCTTACGTCGCTATCAAGGAGATAGAGGGCACTAAAGTTGGAAAAAAAAACTAAAGCTTACGTCGCTATCGAGGAGATAGAGGGAGCTAAAGTTGGAAAAATAAAGCTTACGTCACTATCAAGGAGAGGGAGCTAAAGTTGGAAAACTAAAGCTTACGTTGCTATCAAGGAGATATAGGGAGCTAAAGTTGGAAAACTAAAGCTTACATCGCTATCAAGGAGATAGAGGGAGCTTAAAGCTAGAATTTGACAATTTGGAGGCTGTCACCTGATGTTATTCCATTCTAAGGGAAATAACGGAAGCTAAAGCTTGCGCCGCTATCTCTTTTTGACAGAGATAGAGGGAGCTAAAGCTAAAATTTGACAATTCGGAGGTTGTTGCCTGATTGGTTTGGACATTTTGAGGGACCACCTAACGTTATTCTATTCTAACGGAAGTAACAGAGGTTTTTTTAGAGAAAACATTATTCCATTTGGAGATAACGAAGATTTTTGGGAGACAACGTTACTCCGTTAGGAGATAACGGGAGTTATTTGCTTAAGTGGAAAGTCCAGGGGCAAAAGTGTAAATTCGGCTGAGGCGAATGAAGCCGCTTAGCTAGAGATGGAGAAAAACAAAGCCGTCAGGCTTGAAACCCATTTCACCGCATTTATTTAAATAGAAGGAGAAACGGGCGGTGGCCATTGTTGGCTTTGGTTGTCGAGGAGAGAAGAGAGAAAGAGAGAGAAAAAAGCCAAGATCTTTGAAGATTTGGGTTTCTCGCTCGAGATGGACCAAGGAGGACACATCATGCCCCGCCAAGCGCGTCATAATTTATCACATGCCGCGAGAATGAGGAGGAGGGAGTTTGTGAGGACCAATCGAAAGTATGACTTTGCGGTGCCTACTTCTCAGTTTTATCCTGATGAAAGGGATCACAAGTCCATGAAACCTCAATCTATAGGGGTAAGCACTTTCGATTTGTTCGATTTCATCGATTTTGGTTGATTTTTGATTGGTTAGGGCTAAATTCGAATTTTGGGAATTTTTGGATTTTCTTTGTGATTTTGTTGATGATTTTATGGATTTAACGATTAACCTACGAAGCTAGATACATAGGTAATCATGCATGTGCAATTTATTTGAAGAAATATGAGTATGACTCATTTTTTGAAAATAAAGTGAGAAAAATAATGCCAAAAATGGGACGGTGTTCTTGCATGTGCTAGAACTAGGTTAACTCCTGATCCTGGATGTGAGAATGAGATTTTGATGATGAAAATGCCATCTACTTTGTACATGCCGAATTTTGAAAGATTAAAATTTACTCGGCAAAGAATTTTGTGAGAATCAGACATTTTGTGTTTGGAGAGCCCATGTGTGATCTGAAGTACGTGTTTCAAAATGATGAAAGACTACATGCGTTCTCACTCGGTAAATGATGCTAGAAAACTTCTTATGGACCCCATGCTTTTCTTTACTTTTCAATTGTGTGCACCATTCCCTCTCGATGCATGCTTCGAGCATAATTTGAAGGACTAACGTACTACGCAGATACTTACAGGAGAGAATCAATCATGGGGACCACCGAGATAGTGGTGAAATTGTGGGTCAAGCACTCTCGGATGCCCAAATTTGAGAAGGATGGCCTAGTAATCCTAGGCAAACTAGTGCCCTCGAAACGGGCTCCCATTCTTTTGTCGAACAAAGGCTATCGGCCGGCATTCACTTCGAACGTCCAAGAGTAACCGATGGCAAGCTTCGAAGCCTTCTTTCAGCGGGACATCACTCACAAACTCTTCCATCCGGGCCGGTATAGGAGATACATGCTACTTCCCCGCCGACTTTACGCTATCACAAAGCTTGATAATTCACTCATTGGCTCGTGAACTTCTCTAGAGGGACCACAAATAAGGCCGAGTTCAGTGGACTATATAATAGGTTTAGAGGCCCGTCCTAGAAGGGGCCAGGAAATGGAGAAACTCATTGGCCGAGATCTCGGTACTCAGTCCCGAATCACATGGAGGGATTTGTAGCCACAAATGGAAGGTGATCGGATCACCAAAGTTTCGCGAGGGCTATTCTTGTGGTTGACAAAGCAAATCTGAATAAGTCACCATTCCATTTGCCACTACGCGAGGGGACGTTAATATGATTTGGATGCTCTTTCGATGATTCGCTAGCCTGGGCTTGGGTAGAAATCTCGGGGGCGAAAGGCGGTAAAACCATTAAGAGTAGGTAGAGAAACTTACTTTTGACTATACGATTTATACAAATCTAGACAAGGGTCAGTTTATGGATTGCTTTTCTTTTGAACCTTTGGGAGGTATTCTAGGTTTTTCTTTTCCGTTATTTCCAAAATTTTTCGTCATCCTCAAGATTTCCTTAAGGAGAGGTAATATGACCTTATGTTCTGATACGCAAGTCTCGGTTTTTGCGAGCTGTAAATCTGTTCTTTCCCCGGAACCACAGAGTGATCCCGCTACATTTACTGGCTATGACGTCTGCTACAAAAGAGAGGTGCCAAGGACCACTCTGCGGACAAGTGTCATCGGGAAGACCCGAATCACTTTTGGACTACAAGATGGTGAGGCTCGTCATCAACGGGGATAGCTGCGAGGTCGAGCTTTCTATCCTTGGGATATATCCGGAGGTTTCATTGGAGATGCTATAGCCGTGACTCCTACTAGAGGTGGCCGACAGCCGGGACCCGCAGAAGCAGTTGGCATGCTACTGGGCATGTCAGAAATTTTGTGACAAGTGCCGGTCATGTTCCTCTTGGGCGCCAACATTTCCTGACGATCCCCAACCTTTCATGCCGGCATACCCATAAGGTCCGTCTGAGCGATTCGTAACACAGGGAACAGTATAATCGGTTGAAGTTTGGCCGCGGAAGGATTATTTGACCACGCCACTCCGTACGCCACTCAGGCAATGGAGCATTCGAGGACGCTATAGAGGTTGGTGAAGCATAGTCACGTCTAGGTACGGGAGTGTGAGTCGACTAATCCACCTATTCTCCAAGAAAGTTGCCACCTATCTTATCGTGGTGAATAAGTCGTAGGAGGTCAGATGGTGCTTTGTTCCGCATTAATTTCCAGAGATGCCGAGCATACTTTAACCGGGCCGACAACAATGTAAGTAACTCTGCAATTTAGATTGTTGTCCTATTCACTCGCTTTTCTTTTTCTCAATTATGAACTTCTCTCGATTTATGAGCTTTTTCTTTTTCATACCCGATTGTGTTCCTCGCGGTCGCACCCTACAAACAAGACACATGAGAGAATGCCTGCACGTGGCCGGACGCAGCCTAGCTCGCCCTCTTGAGGAAGCGGCCGCTTGCGTCGACGGGGCTGCGGGCTTACGCTCGGAACTGACCACGAGAGAAACCCCTTTGCCTTTGAGCTTATGGAACTGGAGCGGTCATCGCCTGAGTTGACCACTCATCTCATTACCAAAGGGCATGCCTCTTGGGGCAAGGGCCTAATATCATATCCCGAAGCAATCAATGGTTGAGTACGAGCATGATGGGCTACCGTCAACTTAACCGCTTGATGAAAAGCGATGATGAAGACTTTCAGTGGAACCCGAGTTTGGCCTGAACCGGAGGTGAATGGTTTACGAGTCTGACAAGAAATTCAAGTCGGAGACATCAAAAAAGAAGATTTACGTCTTAGAAAGCCCTGGGAGAGAGAAAAACAACCCCTGGGAACAAATGGGATAAACAATTTGTAATGGAGTGTTATCTGTATGTTTATTTGGAATGCCAATGAGGCAAAGACATGGGCATGGATGGCTCTTTGTTTTTTTATTTAATTGGTACTTTACTATTTTGACAAATTACTTGAGCCTCGTGGTACTTTGTTTTTGCATGGAAACGGGAAAAAAAAAGTATAAATCGGGCCGGAATGTGTTATGAGTAACTCAGAAACAATGTGTTTAATGGTGTTGAAAAGTGTGTTTTATTGAGCGAAAGTGGGGTTGAAAATCTCACTTGGGCAAAAGCAGCTTTGGCCGCCGCATATTTTTTTTTCTCGTTGTTAGCCGGAGACTGAAGCCGCCCTACTAGGTCCTTTTTGGGAAAATGAGGCCGCACGTAGGCCAGGTCTTGATGCAGAAGCAAAAAAATAAACCGATTTTCTACATATAATTTCATGAAATATGTCTTTTTCATTTCCAAGATAATATCCAACTGTTGCCATTCCCAAATTAAAAACTTCAAATCATGATTTAACCAAAAATCGCCGAGTCTAATCATCGCTACGGAGAAACCGTCTCGATGAGACACCTAAACTAACTAGTCAATGCGCAAGCAAAGCAATAAGTGGATGCTACAACATCTCTTCAAATCATCAGTCAGTGGCGGCATCATCCTGAAGGATCTTCTTCACCACGATTGGGACCTGAAGGCAAAAGAACGAGTAATTTCTTGGGACTCTTCTTCTCGATGATGTACATCGTCCCTATCGTTTATCAATCGAAATTGCCCTCGCAGACCTTCGAGGATTTCCTAGCATGTCGATAAATTGGGGTCCGTAATCGAGGCACGAGTTTCGATCTCCTTCCGACCGGGCCTCGATTTACCAAGGAATCCCTAAAGATGGCATCATTTCAAATTTCCATATCCCTTAATGGGAAATCGCACGAAGGTTATGATCGACTAGACTTTGCCTGGAGCAGGGATCGAGTCATTTCTTGACATTCCAAGTAGGCTCCGGCGCGCACCGCAGTGGACCACATCTACGTATGCCTTTAGTCCTATGCCCCCATCTCTCTTTCCTCATTCACCGCCGAGTGGCTGGTCAAAATAGTGCCATAGCGGCTCTTGAGACATGACTCTAGAGACTCCGCAGGTCGGAGATATTGTCCTCACCGATGCCCTCGAGAGACGCCGGACCGCATCAGACGGGCTAGGGGACCTTTTCATGCCTGAAGATACCACCCCCGTGCATCGACTTTATGGCTGCAGGAGAGACTTGGGGCTCTGTACCTCGGCTTCTGCCAACCTCAGCAGTCTCTTAGTAATTTCTCGGAATGGAGAAAGATGCACCGAGACAAAAGGATCGTGGACCCTCAATATGCTAGGAGTCTGAAATGATGGCTCTGGCCGTCTTCCCGACCTTTGATATTCATTGCTGCGCACTGAGGTTGGCATCATAGGACATTTCGTGGAGTCCTATCATAAAGGAGGGCTTCTGGCTGGTCTTTTGATCGTTCTTATCTACGATTCCCCGCTTAGTGTTTAGACAGTTAACCGGGGATAATGAATGGGCAGAGCCATTTGATGACTCGGGAGCTGACATTCGTACCTACGGAGGTCGGCGACCTTTTGACATGAGGGAGGTCCGTATGAAAAGCTTCCCTTTTTCACAGCCGTCCCACATGGACATATGTCACGCTTTTCCACCCAGGCAATTCTCAAGAGTAGGAAGAGTATCTCATTTTGACCACGGCTGCACTTGGATCTCGGTACCAAGAGGGAGACGGGGCGACTCGATTGTTGGGGCAGCACTCGAGGCGCCAGCCTTATCGGGTGCCGATAGCTGACTCTCACAGGCTTTCGAGAGAATGAAAGGCATCCGAGTAGCAAAGGCGTAGTCGCCATAAATCCGCCTGGAGCCATGAATCTTCGGAATTATTAGACATACCAAGTCCGATATCGAAAGATTATCGTGCCAGGTTTCTCCTCTCGGGACCAAGGCCCGGGCCGAGGAGATAAGGACTCGTGCTGTGGATCAGCAGTAGGCACTTATTGACAGCCAGTTTGATCGAAGTAGCCTGCAGTGAGGGTACCCGTGATAGGTGCTCAGGAGACCGATATTGAGAAGAAGAGGAAGAACACTCTACGGGTCGAGGTTAAGGAAAAGAAGAGACAAGTCTGGGACCTGCTATTTGCCGGGCGCTCTCGACAAGACCTATTTCGAGCGGGATCTACTTATTGCCTTTTGCAAATGCACATTAAAGCCGACTTAGGTCTTTTATTCCCGTATATTTTAGTTCGAGCAGTGTTAGGAGAGTCAAGAGTAGATCCCAGGCTTGAACTCATCAAAACAGTTTTTGATTTGTATTAAACGAAAGATATTATCTTATGAAATTTTTCAAGACACACAAACCATGGACACATATTGACGATGTCTTATTTCCATTATTTAGACCGAACTACTGGCCGCCTGAGGCATTCCCTTTTACAAGAAATGTGCTAAGGGGCTAAGGTCTTCGTACCATTCTAATGAACTTTTTGAGTTTTTGCCTTGTTTTTGTTGTTTTTTTTTTGAAGTGCGACCGTATTTGCCTAGACCGCCCTGTCTCGCCCGCTTCCGGGCCTACCCAAATCATTAGCCATGCCTTGCCCTGCTAAGTTTCTAAGAATTCCCAAACTTTCATAAATTGTTTTCGAGGGCGATTCGGGAACTTTCTCTCTCTCTAACCTAAGGGAGGAAGGACCCGCCTAAGAATCGGACTCCTCGAATTGGAGCGTAATCTCAGTAAAACACAAGGCGCTTCTATCACATGCCACCTCATGCATCTCAGATTTATCTAGGAATGGAATCAATGTTCTCCCAAAGTTCGCCTCTTTTTGCCGTTAGAATGGAATAAGCCATGCGGCCAAAAAATCGCCGTTACCTTCTAGAATGCCACTCTGCATGTTTCGGAAAAATCTGGGTTATCTACGGGCAATGGAAATGCAGCCACGCGTCTTCGGGCGCAAATCCCGTTATCTCCAAATCAGATAACGCCTCTTTCTCTAAAAATCTAGATTATTTCCAAATCGTTTATAAATAGAGGCCTCCTATTCATTTTGATAGAATTTTGTGCAATCAAGTACTCTGCCAAAATATCCCCTCACGAATTTCAAACGTCAACCAAAATCACACAAAACTCTCCTCTCTCATACACTAATCCTACCTTAATCTAATCCAAAATAGATATTGCCTAGGAAAATCCCCTTGGGAGATAGAGAAAACCAATCTTGGTAATCTCTCCTTCCTTTACCCTTGATTTACTCTCATATTATCTTGTTCTATTTATTTACTTGTCATTTATATTCATTTATTTTCTTAAAGTTTCCATCTTTGCAATGTAATCATCATATTCCCACTCCCCTTACACAAAAGGATTCATTGGAGGTCCTCTCCCTAGGATGAACAAGGTTCCACAAGTGGCTTGTTCTAGGGAAGATCTACCATATGATGTGATTTCCCTTTACTTTTATGTATAAAAATACAATCTTTATTCATATTATGTCATTACATTCCCTTGATCTAGCTTTCGAAGGATTGTCCACCTTATGAGGTCTTAAGGACAAAGGAAAATCCATAAAGGTCATACCCTTTACATTATGTTTTTAGTTTAATGATACTCATTGTATTATTCATATTAAAAATGCAATCTTTACTTTAATGTCATTTCCCCCATGTCCCTAGAGATGGATCTTTCTCTCCGAGGATTGTCTAAAAGCCTTCTAAGGCACAAAAAGACATAGGAAGAGTATAAAGATCCAATCTTTACATCCTATTCCCCTAGTCCCTTAGTTCTTGGTGCATTCCATGGTGAGGATCGGTGTAAAGACTCCATCATTACATCGTTTCCACCATAAAAATGCCACTTTGTCCCTTTAGAAACTGATGGATCTTAGTCCCGAAATCTCCGATAATCACTTAAGACGAACATAAAAATGTTCCTACGAATCATCATCGTCTCAAGATGTAGGATCGATGGACAAAGATTCATTCTTTTCTAAAGAGTCTCATTCTTAAACTTAAAGATGAGCCCCTTTTGATCACATGTGATTAAATCCCTAAGGAATGTTAGTTTAAGACATACCAAGGCTCCTATGCCTATCATGGTTGATTAATCTAACGGGAGGGTAGATAAGTCCCGTAATGATGATCACAATTCCAAAATGAGCACGAGATTAAAATCGCAAAAACATCAAATCCAAGGTATCCCGAGCTAAAACCTTCTTACATGGTTTTTATGTCCGACAGATAAACTTGGCACATCTCTTTCTCTTTTCAAATCACACATGCACACGAGCACACAAACAAGCACAAACTTCGGATCTAGGAAAACTTGCTTTTGCAAGGCTCCTTGGGTGAACGCCAAACGTTCTTCCTAAGGAGTAACTTAACCTCCGGGCCCTTATCCTTTTTTTTAAAGTTTTGAGGAAATCAAAATGGCGTGGTGACTCCGTTTTTCATAAAACCGGTGTCTTCAAACTGAGGTGAACGGCGACCCTTTTTTCCGTAAAAAGAAAACGGTTCCGGGGCCACATTCACAAAAAGGCACTTCGAAATTTCGAAAGTGCAAGGATTATAGGCAACTTGTTAACCAAGAAAAAAATTGGGTTGGAAAGCATGTGTGCCGCAGAAAATTTTAATCACTCCGGAAGGAATGCATTGGCAAGTTTTCAAAGACAATAGACCGCCAAGATATCACGCATCATCTATTACCGAAAAGGGGTCGAGCTAATGACCTAAAACAAGCATCATTGGGATAGTAACTGATGGATTATTTTTGTTGTTTATTTTTTTATTTTATTTTATTTTTAATTTATTTACTATTATTATTATTATTATTATTATTATTATTATTATTATTATTATTATTATTATTATTATTATTATTTTCTAACTTTGTTTTGTAGGATTTTACTATATATAAAAAAAATAATGATGGTGAACAGTCGAAGAGCACGGCCGTGCTCTATAATCTAGAGCGGCCGTGCAGTTTAGAACGGGTTAAACTGAGTTGGCTCAGCAAGTTGGAGCGGCCGTGCAAGCCCATAGCGCACGGCCGTGTATGTCGTCTGGGAAAATGTGTCTCTTCAGTCAAAAGGCACGCCTCTTCACATTCTTCCCCAAATTCACTTCACCTTCTTCTCTTTCTCTCTAAAACCTCCGCCCCATCTTCCATTCCCAAATCCACCATATACTCCCACAAAACAACCTCAATCCTCCATAATTTCAACATCCAAACACTCTCCTATCCCAAATTCTCCATTAAAACACCTCTCCAAACCCCCAAATTCGAAAACCCCAAACCTTCACCCCATTTCAAAAGGTGAAGAAGTTTTAAGGGATTGAAGCTCAAGAAGGAAGCTTTTCAGTGGTTTGAAGCTGGGCAACAAGGATTTTAAGGGTTTTGGACATCAATTTCTCCAGGTAAAATACTTTCTCTCTTACTCTGTTCTTCAATAGTTGGGACTTGAATTTTTTCTGCAAATTTACTATGGAAGGAAGAAAAGGAAAAGGAAAAGCCACCGAGAGAGTTTCCAAGAGGTCCCAAAAGGACTCAGCCCCAACTCCTAATCTGAACCCAACACTCAATAACTTTGGTATTGAGTTTAGAGAACCTTCCGAAGTGGCTAGATTTACAGCCCTTCGTTCTAAGAGGATGAGGCCTACCCAATTTTTGGATATCCCTGCCCTCAAAACCTTAGATATTTATTCTAATGTGAGAGAGTTTCATAATGGATTTGGTTGTGCCGATTTTCTCAAGCTGCATGAGAAAACTTATGAGAGAATCACTTTGGAATTTCTGTGTACTATGAGGAAGGAGTTTTCAATGGAAATTTGTGGACAAACCGGGGAGCCTTATCAATTGATCCACCTTCATTTTCGTCTTTGTGGTGAGGAGTTTCATCTCACTTCTTTTGATATCAATCGAATTCTTGGGTGGCCAGCCTATACAAACTATGAAACCGACCCCCTATTGAGTTTAGGGAGAATATCTTTTGGGAGAAAATTACCAGAATCTCCTCCTTCAAATCAAGGTCAGCCAAAGCCTCCTCCATCATCCATCCAACCCTCCATCTCTTGCATAGGATTTATGCATGTACCATCTTTGCGAGGGAAGACAAGGGTACGGTGAATAAGAAGGAGCTCTTTTTGTTGTGATCATTGGTAAGGGCTCATAGGAAGGTAAATTTGAGCCATTTCTTGATTGAATTGATGAGTGATATTGTCTCTCCAACTTTCAATGGAGAGATTCATATTGGTGGTATTGTGACTCTGTTTGCTAAGCATTTTGGGCTTGTGGTTAGAGCTGTCAATTCGGGAATACGGGACGGGACGGGACGAAATTATGTTGTCCCACGACGGGAACGGGATGAGACGGGACGGGACAAAACGGGACGGGACTAAAATACTCCATCCCATCCCGTCCCATTTGCGGGACGCGGGATCCCGCAGGACCCATGCGGGACCCGTTGACTAGAAGGGATAAGCGTTGACTAGGCGTGCTAGTCCCTTTAATAAGGGCTCTGGAGGCTATGTTAATTTGTCTAGCATGCTCACGTCGATTAGGAGATCTGAATATTCGTCTAAAATCTTTTATTTTATGTGGGCACTGGTTCCAGTTTTAGACTGTTTACTTGTTATAACAGCTTAACCTGATTAAATGTGCGTTTAATGAAGAAATGTGAACAGTCTACAGTTTATCAATGGCATGAACTTGCATTAAAGTGAATTTTCCCTTCTCTTTTTTCTTGTTGTAGTTGGAGCATGTAAGAGATATTTCTTTGGAGTTTATTTCGGGGATTTTACCCTATTAACTGTTTCTAAATTATATCTGCCAATTAGTACAGGAGCTGCTTAGTCATTTTATGTTGCTGCAAGAATATATAATGAGTGGGATAAAAATGTTCAATTGTTGATTCATTCCAATTTAAGCGGCTTATTGGTACTCTTGCAGCGGCAACATGTTATTTTGTATGTAGCCACTCCCAGTTTCCGTTTCTGCTTCTGCATATCAACACATTCATTGTGTATTTATGGTTTACTCTTTATATCAGAGGAGCGCTTATGGATGACGCCATGATATTGCCTTGTGGGCATTCTGTTGGTGCTGGTGGAATGCAGCATGTTATTAGGATGGTAAGTTTTAAGACTTCTCTTTGTTGTTATACTATACAGGGCCGAGATATGCGGGACGGGAACGGGACGGGCGGGATCACACCATGTTGTCCCGCGACGGGAACGGGATGAAACGGGACGGGACGAAACGGGACGGGACTAAAAAACTCCGTCCCATCCCGTCCCAAATCTATTGTGGGACGGGACGTCCCGACGGGACCGTCCCAACTTGACGGCTCTACTTGTGGTGCCCAATGATTGGGTGGAAGTTCCGTGGTCAACGAAGTTGGATATTCCAACCCTACAAACTATGCAGATGATTTCGGATAGAGGCCGTAGAGAATATAATTGGTTAGTAGGGCCCGAGAAAATGCCCTACATTGTTCTTCCTAGCACCATCCTCCCCTATGCCCAAACATATCAAGCCCCTACTTGGACCTTTCCCAATTTAATGAACCAAGGGGGAGGGAAATCAAGCCGGGCAAGGAAAGAAGAAGAAGAAGAGGAAGAGCAAGACCACCCCGACCCAACCCAATTGCCGCCGGAGTTCTACAACAGATTTGATCGGATAGAACTTCAAAACAATCAAATCATCACCCGGGTTGACACTTTGACCCAAGAATTCCATTACTTCCGGAATGACATCCAAGGTCATGTAAATACCATTCAAAGGCAAGTGAACACGATCTACAATTATGGAGTCAACAATTGGGACAACTTTTCGCAGCCACCATCATATTCGTAAGTTTTCTTTATTTTTAAGTAAGTTTTTCTCTTTACCCTCCCCAAATTCTCTATGTCCTAAAACATTGAGGACAATGTTTGCCTCAAGTGTGGGGGGTATTTATCTATCTTTATATGCTTTCTAGTTTAGATTTTTCTTTTTTTTTAACTTAGTTTACATTTTCCTTTTTAATTATGTATGCATCTAGTTATATATATAAAAAAAATCCCTATGATTGCTCATTTTTTATGCTTGCAAATAGCCTTAAGATAATATCTTTCCTTTCCTTCTCTTATTTTATATAATCTTTGAATCATTAGAAAAGAACTTAGGGACACTTTTTAGGAAGTGATTAAGGCATCATAAACCAATATAGCATTATATAGGATTTTGTAAAGAAAAGCGTAGTTAGAATTGTTGAATACTTCCCGGTCATCTTAAGTTCTTGGTTGTTTAAAAATGTGAAAATCTTTATGAATTGTCTCTTCAAATTGTACATTCTAAATTTTTGATTTTTATTTCCTTCTTAGAAATATTCATAATGTTTTGCATCTTTTTGAATCACAACCCTTCATGAAAATCCATCCTTCCATTTCCACTAGATTGAATCAAGGCAACAAAATTTGATCTTAAAAGTGACTTTGTCACTAAATTTGAAAAGAAAAGCAAAAAGTCTCTATTATTTTCGTAAGTAACTCGGGGCACGGCGTTCGCTGCGACGATGCACTCTTGCCAAAATGGAAATAATTTTAAGCATTTTTTATCTAAGTATTAGGAACATGGAGTTGTGGCTCATAGGATTAAAGAAGGTTGGTTGAAGTGGAAGAGTGCTACAGGATTTCTATGTGATCGCGGCATGCCCAATAGATTAAAGGGAAAATTCTACCGCACGGCAATTAGGCCGGCATTGCTTTACGGCACCGAATGTTGGGCCGTGAAACAGTGTCACGTGCATAAGATGAATGTGGCTGAGATGCGTATGCTTCGATGGATGTGCGGTCATACAAGAAAGGATCGATTGGGGAATGAGGTGATCAGAGGTAAAGTAGGAGTTGCGCCCATTGAGGATAAAATGAGGGAAAATCGTCTACGGTGATTTGGACATGTGAGAAGGAGACCGAGTGATACACCGGTTAGGAGGCCGGAACAGTGGAGAAATGAGAAAATGACGAGGGGTAGGGGAAGACCCAAACAAACTTGGATTAGAGTAATTGAAAATGATATGAATTTACTTGGAGTGGATGAAATTATGGTGTTGAAGAGGCCGGAGTAGAGGGCAAAAATCCATGTGGGGGGTTGATTTGTTTATTTTTATTTTTTATTTTTTATTTTTTACTTTTTTATTTTTATTTTTTTATTTTTTTATTTTTTATTTATTTTTATTTTTTTAATTTAATTTAATTTATTTATTTATTTATTTATTTATTTTTCACGATAACATATGAGGATTCATGTTAGCCGACCCCAAATTATTTTGGGACTAAGGCTTTGTTGTTGTTGTTGTTGTTGTTGTATTAGGAACATGAAGTTTGCAGCCACGATGTCTCCTACTTGAAAGGATCAAATTCACTTAAAGTCTTTTGTAAAATAATAACACGTTTAAGTAAAGATAACTTTTTGGAGCCTTGATGAAATTTTCCACTACCATCATCCATCTTCATCCTTGTGATTCAAAAATGTATGTCAATTCTCATGAATACTTCTAACTTGTGAATAAATGATCATTATTTTGTACATTTTCAAGCAATAGTCTTTTTCACAAAAACACTCTTGAAGAGTGAAAGTTTCTTTATATACCAAGCTTGTGATCCAAAAGTTCATCTTTTGTATATTATGCTTTGCTTCATCGAATCCTATTTATACTATAATGATTTATTGTTTTCCAAAGATTACTTTTTTAAAAATCTTCCTAAAATCTCTTTCTAAATAATCTAAAGTTATATAAAATTTGAGAAAGTAAAAGAAAGGCAATATCTTTGTGGCAATTAAGGCTTGTAGCATTTATACATTTTTCTGAGGGATCCCACTATTTTTATCATTTTATGCTTTTCATCCTCTCCATCTTATTTTATCCTAATCTTGCTTGGGGATAAGCAAGGGTTTAGTGTGGGGGAGTTTGATAAATGACTTTTCTATAGTCATTTATAGCATTTTATCTTAGTATTTACTTAGTTTTTATTCCCATTTTTAGTCTAAAATAGTATAAATTAGCTTTCTTTGTTCCAATTCTTCGATTTTACACTTGTTGGTATAGTTTAGCATTTTCCACAGGTTTTTAAGGCAAATATTGGACAAATGAGGCTTTGGGAACATTAAGGGATCAAAGGAAAGGAAGGACAGTTTCAAAATCATCATCTAAGCCAAAAACAAGCTGGAGCGGCCGTGCGTTATGCAGAGGAGCGGCCGTGCAACATGCCCCCAGCCAGGCCAATTTGGCCCCAAATCTGTGGAGTGGCCGAGTCCTATTTTCCAGAGTGGCCGAGCCAATCCAAGCAGAGCGGCCGTGCAGCTCTGGAATTGCCAGAGGTGGACGGTGTCACGGCCCTAATTCTAGGTTTTATTTTGATACATGCTTGAACTCGTAAGTAGGGCGTGCGTTGTATTTCATTTATATGCTTCGCATTTTGTTTGTGACAATTATGTGTAGTTTAACATTTTTATAACTTATTTGATATTTAAGTATGTTAATGAATTAAAAATAATTAATTAATGTCTAAATGAAAATATTTGGAGTAGTGTAGTGAAATAATGATATTTAAAATTTAATTAATAAACTTTTAAAGTATATAAGGTGCTTAAGCGAATATCTTGGAACTTAAGAATTTTAAAAGGGAAATGCTTAGTTCATGAAGGAGCCTAGGTGAAAATAAAGCCATGTTTATCCTTGTTGTTTAATTGAGAAGTCAATTTCATTTAACAAAACCTTTTTCCCCAGCCAAAGTTCATCCCTTTTGTCCTAAGAAACATTTCCAAAACCTAGTTTGCCATTTTAAAAATCCTCCTCAACAACAACAACAACAAAGCCTTAGTCCCAAAATAATTTGGGGTCGGCTAACATGAATCCTCATATGTCATCGTGAAAAAAAAAATTAAAAAAAATAAAATAATAATAATAATAATCATAAAATAAAAAAAAATTAAAATAAATAAATAAATAAAAAATAATAATATTAATAAAAAAAAAATCAACCCCCACATGGATTTTTGCCCTCCACTCCGGCCTCTTCAACACCATACTTTCATCCACTCCAAGTAAACTCATATCATTTTCAATTACTCTAATCCAAGTTTGTTTGGGTCTTCCCCTATCCCTCGCCATTTTATCATTTCTCCACTGTTCTGGCCTCCTAACCGGTACATCACTCGGTCTCCTTCTCACATGTCCAAACCACCTTAGACGATTTTCCCTCATTTTATCCTCAATGGGCGCAACTCCTACTTTACCTCTGATCACCTCATTCCCCAATCGATCCTTTCTTGTATGACCGCACATCCATCGAAGCATACGCATCTCCGCCACATTCATCTTATGCACGTGACACTGTTTCACGGCCCAACATTCGGTTCCGTAAAGCAATGCCGGCCTAATTGCCGTGCGGTAGAATTTTCCCTTTAATCTATTGGGCATGCCGCGATCACATAGAAACCCTGTAGCACTCTTCCACTTCAACCAACCTGCTTTAATCCTATGAGCCACATCTCCATCTAATTCTCCATCCTTTTGAATAATGGATCCAAGATAGCGAAAAAACTTAGAAGCTTGGATAATATTTCCATCAAATGTGACCGCCCGCCTCCCTACTTCCAACTCGCTAAACTTACACTCCAAATATTCAGTCTTGCTTCTGCCAAATCGCAAACCTCGAGATTCCAAAGTGTGTCTCCACAACTCCAATTTACTTTCAACACCCTCTCTTGTCTCATCAATCAAGACAATATCATCTCGCGAACAAAGATACACTTTGGTATATCATCTTGGACCGACCTCGTCAATTCGTCCATTATCAAAGCAAAAGAAAGGGGCTAAGTGCGGAACCTTGATGTACTCCAATCTTTATAGGGAACTCTTCGCCTTCCCAACACTAGTCTGTACACAAGTATTAACTCCATTATACATGTCCTTGATAATATCAATATATTTCTTTGAAACACCCTTCTTTGCTAATGCCCACCAAAGTACCTCTCTTGGCACTTTATCATACGCCTTCTCCAAATCAATGAAAACCATATGCAAATCTTTCTTTTGATCCCGATATTTCTCCATGGTTTGTCTCATAAGATATATTGCCTCCATAGTCGATCTTCCTGGCATAAACCCAAATTGGTTATCCGAAATATCCACGATTTTTCTCAGCCTTTGTGCAATCACTCTTTCCCAAAGTTTCATAGTATGGCTCATTAGTTTGATCCCCCGATAGTTGGCACAATCTTGGACATCACCTTTATTCTTATACAAAGGGATCAGAGTACTCTTCCGCCACTCCAATGGCATTGTGTTAACTCTCCATATCTTGTTAAATAGCGTTGTTAACCAATCTACTCCCCTCTCCCCGAAACATCTCCAAACCTCAATTGGTATACCATCCGGTCCAACGGCTTTCTTCAATCTCATCTTTTTCATTGCCATTTCCACTTCACTCTTTCGAATTCTCCGCATAAAATCTCGATTAACCATACTCGAAGAGATATTTAAATCTCCAACATCCTGCTCTTGACCGCCATTGAACAAGTTATCAGAGTACGAACTCCATCTATCTTTTATCTCTTTATCCCCGACTAAAACTCTTCGGTCTACATCCTTCACACATTTAACCGTCACAATATCTCGTGTCCTCTTATCCCTCATACGAGCGAGTCTGTAGATGTCCTCCTTAAATTCAAGAAAAATCCGTTGGTCGATCCGTTCGTTTCTAAATGTTCGGGAGTAAAAGGGGAGCATTTTAATCCGATTAGAAGTTGAAGTTGTCATTTCCATTTTTAGGTAAGTTATTATATTTTCCTTCAAATCCATGCTCATGTAGTATTTAAAGTGATATTGTTGTTGAATAATTGTTGCATGATGTGTTGGACCATTTTTCTTGAGTTTGGAATTGTGGAAATGGTTTTGGTTTGAGTTGAAATGGTAATGGTATAAGTGTACTGAAGTTTGGGTTTATTATGTTGTGTTTGAGTTGGGAAAATTGGTCATAAACAATTGTTGTAAAAGATTGCTGAAGTTCAGCTGCTGTACTGAATTCTATAAGGGGCACAACTCGTGCCCTATGTCACAAGTCATTCCATGCCTTCATTCGTGCCCACGAGTCGTGCATTTGGATGCACTCGTGCTGCTTTTGAGTGGCTCGACTCGTGCTGTAGGGCACGAGTCGTGTCCTGCCCTATTTTGCTGAATCATTTTCCAAGCCATGTTTGTCCAACTATTTAACACATATTATACCAATTGAACACTATAATCCAAGTACTATATATGAGCTATAAAGGATGTCTTTACCTATCAATTGTGATATTTGGAAGATAGTTAAATACTTGGTTAAAGTAGGTTGTAATACTTGATTCCATGAAACCTAACTTGCTTGATATCCTTATATGGTTGATGATACATCCTTGAATGGTTATAGTAAGTGTGTAGACCTTATGTGTTGCACATTTTGGACTTGTTTGACATCTTTTATGGTGTGCTTGATAGGGTTCCCTACTTTAGAATCCTGAGTTGAATTGAATTGGTTCAAGGATTGTTTAGCCTTTGTGCTACTTATGATGGATACTTGTTATCATCTTGCTATCATTTTGATATGCTATATTGGTATGGTTCCCTACTTTGGAATCATATATTGATTGTTTAAAGCAAGTATGTATTACTGTGCTTTTACTTAAAGTCCAGTTGGTACTTGATTGTTGGGCAGTGGTATAGGATTATAATGGCACCCAAGCCGAGTTCGTTATAATCCATACACTGGGTCCCTTTTTCCCTTCCATTGGCCATGGTTTGGGTTGTGGGCTAGCTCCCCTTTGTGGGTAAAGTCTAGTTGCACATTGGGGTATGACTTTGTGTCATTTTCACCTGTATTGTTGATATTGTTAATGGGTTCCGGAACTGCTTCTTCAGCTGTTGATGCTGCTCAGATTGAGATATCCTTTTGAGATGAAACCTTGGCTCAGTATCCTTCTAAGTGTTACATTATTTCACTTATGTGTTATTGTATATATCCCTCTTTGTGTTGACAAGATTGTGATATATATATATGAGGAGTTGATGTTATATGCTTCATAATGTGATTGCATAGCATATTGTTGCATATATAATAGCTTGCTGAGATTTTTCTCACCCCGTCCTTTTATTGCATTCTTAGATAGAGGCGAGCCAGGGCATAGGCCACGTTAAGCATAGAGAGGATGCTGAGTGGGGTTGTATTTTGAGTAAGGTATTTTGTTGTTGGTTGCATTATATAAATGTAGAACCAAAGGGTTAATATACCCGAGACTTGAGATGTTATGACATGTATTTTGAAACTCTTTAGAGATTGTAAATATTTTATATTTTTTGAACTAAGTTCCTTGGTTTGTAAGGAAGTTATATTTGGTTTGTAAAGCCTAAAGTTTGGATTTCCAAGTTAAATGTTTCTTCCTTTAATGGTATGTTATGAAAGTTCTTTAAGGTAAACTGGTTTTGTATATTGACAAAATTTAGAAAGGACATTTCGAAAAGTTTTTAAAATAAAGGCGTCTTCCGAGCGTGTTTCGGGCGTGGGCCAAGTAGGACCACGGTTCGGGGCGCGTCATACGGGGTGGGATTTTTGGATGGGAGGGGATGGGTTGACTAGAGAGACGGTGTGAGGACTCCCCACCCCGGGACCTATAAAATCGTGCCCCAGCTGGAGGGTCCCCAACCCAACCATAGAAATTTTAAAACTTTTTGTTTAAATAATTGAAAAAATTGAATAAACTTTTGGAACCCAAACTATAACCTGTTTTAATTTACAACAATACAACTGAAAATATTTATAAACCGTTATACATAACTTTTCCTCAAAATAATAACAATCACACCTTATTCCCAACTCCCAACACTAACCATACCCGGTCAACCCAAAGACGGTCCAAACTCCTTTCCGGCCTCACCGGTCTGGTCTACCTGTCTCAGCTGAATCTAAAAAAATTAAAGGGAGACGGGGTGAGAAAGAATCTCAGTAAGCTATTATGCATGCAGCAAGATGCCAAATAAGATGCAACACGTACACAAGGTGTTCAACATCATATTGGAATACTGTAAACACATTACATTACCTGATCTTACCTTTTCTCGTCTGAACAATAAGTCGTAATACGTGGGTATGGGCATACATCCTCATGGGAACCCATCCTCTATATGTGTGAATGGCTTAGGCCTATTCACGCCTTACAAGACCCATTTTTCAGGGAACCATGTAAGGTATCAGTATCCTATGAACTGCTTAGGCATATCCATAGTAACTGAGCCCCAAACTGTGGCCACAGTGGGGTGGAAACGGACACAGGTATAATGAAATCCGAGCACCTTATGTTACAACTTCTCATAAGTGGTCGCATTCCATTATACCCCCGAAATATCAGCTGATATTGATCACAATCATAATCACATTCAAGCACATAACAGTTACTTGAAGTCAAATCCACCCAATAGGATATCATATATAAAACATGGCACAATTACTCATGTTGAACAGTATAGAACATGGTACAATTACTCATGTTGAACAGTATAGAACATGGTACAATTACTCATGTTGAACATCTCAATTAGTGTAACATGTATATAAACACTAATGAGTCAATATAATCCACGTATGGCATGTATGCTCATAAACAATACAATGATGACGTGCATCAAATATTTCACGCACCAATTTAACATATAACCATCCCCAAGTAACCACGTAGGGGTATAATAACATACAAGTAGCTCTAGGCGTTCATAATATCACGTTACACAACTTTCTTTTAGGTTCCATAAACAAATACCTAGTTTCTATAAACTTTGGTTCTCCATTAACAATGGCTTCCAACCCGGTTCAACGCGATATTTAGACTACTTTCCCAATTCTATTTTAACTACGAGAGACATCATTATGAAGCTCAAGTGTTCTAATTCATCCTACGTTGAAGAGGGTTCAATCATGTTCTACGTTGAATAGGTTTCTAAGCTTTAAAAGTTGATTCAGAATTTCCATTGCAGGGCACGACTCGTGCCATATGGCACGACTCGTGCCTTTTTCCCCCATTTTACTCAGAACGATTTGGACCATTTTCACGACTCGTTTTCACGAATGGCAAAAGGGCACGACTCGTGCCCCAAGGCCAAATTCAGACATCAGATTCAGCACACCAGCAACAATCCAAACCAAATTTCATTTACTACTTTCCTTTGTTTTTCAAATGCCCAAAACCAGTACCAAACATACCAAGATCAATTTATATACCAAGTTTAACACATAACCACACTCAATCCATATCTTATAACACCTATACCACAATTATTTCATAGCCACCCCATTATTCCATCATCTTTTCCTTGTTCTTCCAAGTTAAGCAAATCCAACTCAATTCCCAAGCAATAAAACAAGACCAGTCATATTCAAGATGCTTTCTAACAAGTTTTAACAACAATCAAAGTAAGATGTCCAACATAGAAGGTAAAATCATAATAACTTACCTAAAATGGCTCTAACTTTCCAACATTCTATTTCATCCCAACTCAATTATCTTTCCATTTCAACCAAACCAACTTTACTAGATATATATATATTTAGACTATAATTATACTCCCTCTGCCATGTAACCTATTTATATTTAACAACCATATCATTTTCGTCCCAATTATCATAACACTATCCCTACAACCTTAACCCACTTTATTATAAGTTTCCAATTCAATATCCCAAATTTTCCTCCATGTCATATAGCCATTTTATCCCCTTTTTCCTACTTCCTTTCAGATCATTTTAAAAGCCAGTCCATTTGTCCGATTTATCAATAATTATTTATATGGTAGCAACAACATCATATAACACATTTAACCACAACTTTGCAACTTAATTAACTTCATATAATGAACCCCAACACTACCACCTACTTCCAATTAATCCCACCCATTTATCACCCTTTAATATACTCCTTTCCGAAACCCTATTCCAACCTTTCAAAATCCAAATGACCATGTAATAATCATCAAAATGTATTTATCTTTCATATTTTCCAAAACCTTAATATACGCATTCAACCATTCATTTCTTTCTTTTATTTTATTCCTACAACCCAAATAAATTCCAAAATTTACCAAAAGTCAAATACTTTGATCCCGTAATACCAAATATCATTTAGAACACATAATATCAACATTTATATTAATATGAGCAAATATTAGAAAGGAATCATAATAACTTACTTAAAAATATGTCGAAACGGAAATACGATCTGATCGGCTCTAAACGTTCTCCTCGCCTTCCTGATCGCTCCGCCGCAGTCGGATCGTCAATCGGACCAACGGTTGATTTTTAGAAATTTTTGGAAAATATTTTGGGACGGAGGAAGTATTTCTCTTTCTCTCTTCCTCACCAAACTCTCGTGCTCTCCCTCTCTCTCAGCCGTGGAATGATCAAGAAGAAAGGAGTATGTATATATATATTAGACATATTTCAATTAAGTCCCTCCAAGGTTTAAGTTATTCCAATCACTACCCTAAGTTTCCCTTTTGGCCTATAAGCCCTTCCACCCTTTTAGAAATTTTTTATTTAATTTTCAACAATTAAATATTAATTACAAAATTTGTATTTATTTCTTTTAGACGTTAAATGATTAATAATTAATTTATTAATACACTTAGAATATCACATAAATTATTAAAATGCTAATACTAACACATAAAAATACCAATTATTACGAAATGCAACCAATAATATGCTACGGCCCCGCTCCACGTGCCCAACACGTGAGTAGAATGGTGCCTAGGTTTCGGGTCGTGACATTCACTCCCCCTTAAATAAAATTCATCCCGAATTTTAAACATACTTACCTGAATACTCAAATGATCACAAATCTCTCACGCCTCTCGGATTCCTACAACCCAAGGACTTCTTTACTAACATGATTCTTCCACTACACTTTCACAACTCAAATTTTCTAGGTTTCCATTTCCGGATTGGATTCTAATACCACTCAATGGTTCCACATACGTCTAATCAACAAGAATAGCCTCGGTTGAAAAACTCGATATAAGGAAAGGATCATCAAGACTCTTCTCCACTGCAATGCTGCGTACGGTGTCACTTCAACACTGGACTGATCACTGCTGATATATGCACTTCAACTAAGGTTACACGAACTTCTCAAAGTTAATGAAAGTCCCTCGAATACACACATAACACATTCCCACGATTCCGGATAGTTCTCTCTGTTTGTCTGTCCAATCCATCTGGAGATATAACGTAAAATTGAAGGCATCTGGAAGTCCCAAGGTCTCGCACTCAGTCTTCCACAACCGCGATATGAATCTCGAATCTCAATCTGATTAATACTCCGTAGAATCAATCAATTCTCTCGCCCCTACACTGGTGCTAACTTTCCTTTTTCGTAGTTTATTCCTCTTGGTATAAATGAGCCAACTCTGATCAATATATCCACTATTACTCGAAGGCGTCTCATATCTTCAATGTCGAAGGTAGTCTCGATAGTAAATCCATCACAATGTCTTCTTATCCTCATTCTTCTAATCTGTTCTCAATTCTTGATACATCTTCAAATGTCTTGAATCCATCGCAAGTCTTGATTTATGGTCTTCCTCTAAAAATAGATCTCTTATTCTCTTATAAATATGGTACATCAATTATATCGTTGAAGGTTAATATTCCATCAATATTCAGTACAATATCCTCGGTCCTTCTTTCTTGAAAATGTTAGATAATTCCCTCGATTCAGAATCGTTGGTTAAACTTCCATAAGATCTTCATACCGGATAGGGTAGCTCGAACTTTCACAATTAATATCTCATCTTGCACTCACATGATAGCAATGTTGCTAATAAAGCCTTTCGGCTAATCGCATCTGTAACTACAGTAGCCTTCTCGGATGTTATGTAATATCGCAAATAAGTCTTTTGATAACTCCAACAATCTCCCCACCTGTTGTTCAATCCCCTTTGATACATAATACTTCAACTCTTATGATTTGTACAAATCTCAAATTAACTTCATGCAAAGGATATTTCCACTTAAGTAACGCAAAGTAGTCATAATCCATTCCACGCTTCCGCTGCGCCACTCTGATTCCCTCGAAGCATAAGTTATCGCCTTCCCAGTCTTTATAAAGCACAACCCAAATCCTTCTCTTGACGCGCACATGACAACTACAAGTTCACATCCATCAAGTAGGGTAAAGGTCGAAACTGTAGTCAATCCATCTTCCATTCTGCAACGTTGATTTCACACTTTAACATTTCATATAAATGATATTTCCTTCGAAAGCATTTGAATCGCTGGAATTACAATTCTTGGAAACTCATCAATACTCTTTTAATAATAACCTCGTCAAACCAAGATAACAAATGAGTTCTAACATCGTCGAAGATTGTCCCTTGACCATGGTCTCAATCCTCGAAAAGTAACAACGGTCACCGAGCTTGACACTACAAGTCCCAAATTTAAAATCTTCTCGGCCATTACTCACTCTTACTGAATTTCACAAACAATCTGATTCTCACGACGTCAGATAACATTACTTGCACATGATTTCATAATCTTTTCATACTCCAAATAAACAAGGATAGCATCCATCAAGATTACCACAAATATATCAAACTCAGGTTTTAACCTCTACACCTCATATTTACAACACAATCAATGCCCTTCTATAAGGTGTTTTGGATATGGGCAACAACCCTGACATTAGATCAATACGGAATGCTATCGCCCTAACTGGCGGCTTGAACTATTCTGATGAAATCACTTTACCAATTCATTTACCAACCATACACGGGGTAATTTAGGTGACTCCTACTCAAGTCTCATACATAACCCAAGTAACCTTCACATTATTTAAACTATACTTATTGACATTTAATGCATATATGACATAAATATCAATTAATAACTTAGCCGCCTCAACTAAACACAGAGGCAATTCAACCATAGATAAGGAGACTCGCTTCTTGCGACAGTCCTCCCCAACACAACAACTACTTTACCAATTATGGTCAAGTAAAACAACAATCACGGATTGGTATATCTACCACATCCATTGGCAATACATGCCCACATAATCACGACTACCATGATAATCAAGTATGATTCGAGGTACTCTCCTATAGGAGTAGACACCTCCAGCACATAAGGAAACTCTGAAGCAAATTATGTAAATAAGAGCAGAATTACAATGCCACATAATAATGAGGTGAACGGGGATTCATACAGGTATTGCCCCTACTTCCTGAGACAGGTAATATACTTCTAATTACTACGGAGGAATCTATCTCTCCATATTATCCATATTTCCTTAATCCCTTGGGGTCATTACTATTTTCTGCCATTGAACAAATTCTTGCACTAAACACTCGTCGTCAGGTATCACACACTCCCCCTTAGACTAGACTTCTACCCTTGACTTCTAACCTTAGCTCTGATACCAACTGTGAGGACTCCCCACCCCGGGACCTATAAAATCGTGCCCCAGCTGGAGGGTCCCCAACCCAACCATAGAAATTTTAAAACTTTTTGTTTAAATAATTGAAAAAATTGAATAAACTTTTGGAACCCAAACTATAACCTGTTTTAATTTACAACAATACAACTGAAAATATTTATAAACCGTTATACATAACTTTTCCTCAAAATAATAACAATCACACCTTATTCCCAACTCCCAACACTAACCATACCCGGTCAACCCAAAGACGGTCCAAACTCCTTTCCGGCCTCACCGGTCTGGTCTACCTGTCTCAGCTGAATCTAAAAAAATTAAAGGGAGACGGGGTGAGAAAGAATCTCAGTAAGCTATTATGCATGCAGCAAGATGCCAAATAAGATGCAACACGTAATCAAGGTGTTCAACATCATATTGGAATACTGTAAACACATTACATTACCTGATCTTACCTTTTCCCGTCTGAACAATAAGTCGTAATACGTGGGTATGGGCATGCATCCTCATGGGAACCCATCCTCTATATGTGTGAACGGCTTAGGCCTATTCACGCCTTACAAGACCCATTTTTCGTGGAACCATGTAAGGTATCGGTATCCTATGAAGCTGCTTAGGCATATCCATAGTAACCGAGCCCCAAACCGTGGCCACAAGTGGGGTGGAAACGGACACGATTATAATGAAATCCGAGCACCTTATGTTACAACTTCTCATAAGTGGTCGCATTCCATTATACCCCGAAATATCGGTGATATTGATCACAATCATAATCACATTCAAGCACATAACAGTTACTTGAAGTCAGATCCACCCAATAGGATATCATATATAAAACATGGCACAATTACTCATGTTGAACAGTATAGAACATGGTACAATTACTCATGTTGAACAGTATAGAACATGGTACAATTACTCATGTTGAACATCTCAATTAGTGTAACATGTATATAAACACTAATGAGTCAATATAATCCACGTATGGCATGTATGCTCATAAACAATACAATGATGACGTGCATCAAATATTTCACGCACCAATTTAACATATAACCATCCCCAAGTAACCACGTAGGGGTATAATAACATACAAGTAGCTCTAGGCGTTCATAATATCACGTTACACAACTTTCTTTTAGGTTCCATAAACAAATACCAAGTTTCTATAAACTTTGGTTCTCCATTAACAATGGCTTCCAACCCGGTTCAACGCGATATTTAGACTACTTTCCCAATTCTATTTTAACTACGAGAGACATCATTATGAAGCTCAAGTGTTCTAATTCATCCTACGTTGAAGAGGGTTCAATCATGTTCTACGTTGAATAGGTTTCTAAGCTTTAAAAGTTGATTCAGAATTTCCATTGCAGGGCACGACTCGTGCCATATGGCACGACTCGTGCCTTTTTCCCCCATTTTACTCAGAACGATTTGGACCATTTTCACGACTCGTTTTCACGAATGGCAAAAGGGCACGACTCGTGCCCCAAGGCCAAATTCAGACATCAGATTCAGCACACCAGCAACAATCCAATCCAAATTTCATTTACTACTTTCCTTTGTTTTTCAAATGCCCAAAACCAGTACCAAACATACCAAGATCAATTTATATACCAAGTTTAACACATAACCACACTCAATCCATATCTTATAACACCTATACCACAATTATTTCATAGCCACCCCATTATTCCATTATCTTTCCCTTGTTCTTCCAAGTTAAGCAAATCCAACTCAATTCCCAAGCAATAAAACAAGACCAGTCATATTCAAGATGCTTTCTAACACCTTTTAACAACAATCAAAGTAAGATGTCCAACATAGAAGGTAAAATCATAATAACTTACCTAAAATGGCTCTAACTTTCCAACATTCTATTTCATCCCAACTCAATTATCTTTCCATTTCAACCAAACCAACTTTACTAGATATACTCCCTCCGTCCCGAAACATAATTCACAAACACTGTTTGCACTGATTTTAAGGAGGGAGTATTATATTGAAAGTGTTGTGAGTGTGAAAATAAAATAGGAGAGAGAATGAGTGGAGAGAATAGTAAATTATAATGGTGTTGTGAGTATTAAAATAATGTAGGAGAGAGAATGAGTGGAGGGAATAGTAAAGATTCCTTTCCATTTTAGGTAAGTTTTAAATGTGTGAAGTAAGTTTTGGGACGCCCAAAAGGGAAAGTGTGAATATTGTTCCGGGACGGAGGGAGTATATATTTAGACTATAATTATACTTCCTCTGCCATGTAACCTATTTATATTTAACAACCATATCATTTTCGTCCCAATTATCACAACACTATCCCTACAACCTTAACCCACTTTATTATAAGTTTCAATTCAATATCCCAAATTTTCCTCCATGTCATATAGCCATTTTATCCCCTTTTTCCTACTTCCTTTCAGATCATTTTAAAAGCCAGTCCATTCGTCCGATTTATCAATAATTATTTATATGGTAGCAACAACATCATTTAACACATTTAACCACAACTTTGCAACTTAATTAACTTCATATAATGAACCCCAACACTACCACCTACTTCCAATTAATCCCACCCATTTATCACCCTTTAATATACTCCTTTCCGAAACCCTATTCCAACCTTTCAAAATCCAAATGACCATGTAATAATCATCAAAATGTATTTATCTTTCATATTTCCCAAAACCTTAATATACGCATTCAACCATTCATTTCTTTCTTTTATTTTATTCCTACAACCCAAATAAATTCCAAAATTTACCAAAAGTCAAATACTTTGATCCCGTAATACCAAATATCATTTAGAACACATAATATCAACATTTATATTAATATGAGCAAATATTAGAAAGGAATCATAATAACTTACTTAAAAATATGTCGAAACGGAAATACGATCTGATCGGCTCTAAACGTTCTCCTCGCCTTCCTGATCGCTCCGCCGCAGTCGGATCGTCAATCGGACCAACGGTTGATTTTTAGAAATTTTTGGAAAATATTTGGGGACGGAGGAAGTATTTCTCTTTCTCTCTTCCTCACCAAACTCTCGTGCTCTCCCTCTCTCTCAGCCGTGGAATGATCAAGAAGAAAGGAGTATGTATATATATATTAGACATATTTCAATTAAGTCCCTCCAAGGTTTAAGTTATTCCAATCACTACCC
This sequence comes from Adenophora triphylla var. japonica, assembly GCA_022495995.1. NCBI lineage: Eukaryota > Viridiplantae > Streptophyta > Magnoliopsida > Asterales > Campanulaceae > Adenophora > Adenophora triphylla. Next base: position 33,091 of record JAFEMH010006060.1, read on the forward strand.
TAAGTTTCCCTTTTGGCCTATAAGCCCTTCCACCCTTTTAGAATTTTTTTATTTAATTTTCAACAATTAAATATTAATTACAAAATTTGTATTTATTTCTTTTAGACATTAAATGATTAATAATTAATTTATTAATACACTTAGAATATCACATAAATTATTAAAATGCTAATACTAACACATAAAAATACCAATTATTACGAAATGCAACCAATAATATGCTACGGCCCCGCTCCACGTGCCCAACACGTGAGTAGAATGGTGCCTAGGTTTCGGGTCGTGACAGACGGGGGTAGAGAGAAATTTAAAGAGAGAGAGAGAGAGAGAGAGAGAGACAAAGTGTGTGTGTGAGAGGGGACAGGAGGGGTAAGGTTTTGTTTGGGGTACAAGGGTAGTTCTGGAATCTTATAAAGTTATAAATCAGTTGAGGGACCATATAGTTAATTTATTTTCATTAAAACAACAACGAAAGAATTTGTGTTAAAAAACATCCTCTGTTAAATGACATGTGACTTGCACGTGATCATTTAACGGTGTCCTAAAATGTTAACATAATATGAACTTTGGGGCCTATATTGTAATTAGTGATATAATGAGACCCACCTTAGGAACACCCTCTTAACTTTGGGGCCCAAAATGCAATTTCCCCTAAAAAATATTGAAAAGTGCGGTAAATTCGATATGGTTCGTCAGTGCATTACTGTAATGGTACATCCAGTTCCAGTGGCAAAACTAAAGCGTTGACCGTGACGGTATTTATAATTGTGCATAACAAAATGGATACCAGTTGTTATTTAAATCAATTTCACATGCTGCATCTGCTTTCCATATTCTCCTTTAAGAAAACAACCGTCTAAAAATATCACTTTCATACACAACTTGGAACCCTCTTTCAGCCCTCCTAAGAAAACATAGAATCTCTGAAATGTAGGCATGTTTTCCATTATACTTTAATCATATACATATATTTTCCAAGGTTTCTATTCCTATGCTCCTCAGCGTTATCCCACAGTTTGAAGTATTGTTTTCTAAAACTACCATCTATTAATTTAAATGCTTATCTTTTGGTCTTGTAAGCCTAATGTATGGATATGTTTGAATTGTACTTTTGCATAACAATGTTCTTAAATGCCTTTGCATGGTTCTTAGGGTTTGATATCCACTCATTGACATTCTCTTGTGCTAACCAATTAGGCTTTAAATGTACACTATTGAAATGATTTGCACATCTGTGATAGGTGTTCAGAGTCTTAATCACAAGGTTAGTTTCTTTTTGATATGTGTAAGCAAACACTAACCATGGACAAGGCTTACACTTGGCCCTAACTCCCAACTTACTCTAGAATTACATACTTTTAAATATAAGCAACCAATACTTTATGATCTGCAAACTTCATTCGTATTTCAAATGCAGGTTTTTTCCATATTAACTTTTGGATTGAATCATTTACCCCTAACCCTATCATTATCATTTACATAATCCTTAAAACCATCATCAGTATCATAATCATTTTTTACATTTCTACCCTTCACACCAGCATGACCATTCAACTCTCTTTTCTGTATCCTTGGCCTTAGAGTTCCCCTTAGATCCTCCAATCTGATCACACATATCATCATCTGCACTCTCATATTCACTGTCATGTAAATGTTTAAGTTACGATTCAGTCTCATTAAACAATAAATTATTAATCCCCACATTAACATCGGTTACTTCTTTAAGATCTTCCATTATCCCTTCCCCTTTTCACTACTATCCATTTCCACAAACAACTCAACATACCTACTCTTATTAGGAATAAACATTGCAATATCAACAACTTCACTACTATTTCTAATCAAACTAAGTGGTGGTAACTTTGAATCAACAGATAAATTCCCAATCTTTTGGTACAAAGTATAATTATCTGATAAAACCCCAGCCTCTTTCACAGTTAACTGAAGTTCAACCATGGACACACAATCCTCCTCAAAATAATCAAACTAGGAGACTTTCCCCCCTTTTGTACACATTGTGATTGGCTTGACTAAAGCAGCCCCCATGATGAAGCTTGATAGAAAAATGTACTGGATAATATGCATACAAAAAAGATTAAAAAAAAACATAGCATACATAAACTCACAACTCAGTAGGCATATTTAAAACTCAATTTTTTAAGAAAGAAATTATATCAAAAGAAAAAGATTGGACCACTTCATGTAATACAAAAAAAGAGGTTCATTTTTTAATACATCAAGGATCACAATAAAACAAACACATATCAATGTCATAAACAACAAAACATAGCATGTATGAGTACTTGGGACTTTACTTTAAGCATTTAAAGAATACTTTAAGAAATTTTAACAAAAGCACACATATATTGAAGTATAAAAACACACAATGAAAAGTTAAACCTTTTCCACACACAAAATGTCATTTTCAACAATAACCTATACATATTTACACGACAACAACTTGATTTGAACAACCCCCAAATTTTTAATGGATTTTACCATAATCTGGTGTTGTTGGATAGATGCATCCCTTCTTCTTTTGTTTGCACCAAGTCATGTTCGACTTTGATAATCGATCGTTCGCTCCAGTAGGAAACCCTCGATCAAAACTCTGGATGAAAACCCTTTGTTGAAAACCCTCTTACCTTCTCTATAATGTCGTAGTAATGAAGCCCCACCTTACCTTCGATAACTAACCAAGCATTGAATGCGAAATGACAAAAAAAACTAACTCAAATTCACATACAACTAAGGTGTTCACACAATGGAGTTTTTGGACGAAAATCGTCAAAAACCCCTGACTTGGGCAAAAATTGTCGGTTCAGACCCTAAATTGCTAAAATTAAAAAGTTAGGTCCCCATTTAGGACCTTATACGAGACATCAAGCCCTAGTTTATAATAATTAACCCTAAAAAATGATGAGTGAGAAAAAAGTTGTGAGGCGAAAGAAGTGAGTGGGTATAACGAGAGGGGTCACAATTTAAATGTATGAAAGTAAAAAGTGAGTGAGATTGGCAAGTGAGACTTACAATTTAAGTATGTGAGAAGAAAATGTGAGTGATGTTGATAAGTATGTCTAACAATTTTTACTACTTTAAGAAAGGTGAAACTTTTAATGATACATCTTTTTGAGTAAAAAGTGAAGCTTTTGGTGGGACGGAGGGAGTGAGTTTTTTATCAATATATATATAAAAGCTGAGTGAATAAGAAACATTGCTAAAAATAGTATTTTGAGCGGGAAAAATAACCTCTATTTTTGGAAACCGTAAATAAATTAACATCTTCACTAACGGCTATAAAATGAGCAAATTTTATGCCTATTTATTGGCTAAAAGTGATAATTATGACCATTCATTAATGAATGCTCTGTAAATGTACTGTTCTGTTTCATTTTTGCTGCCAACTATAATATTTAAGAGAAATAATTTTGAATGACTTGGAAACAAATAATTTTTAATTGAAAATAAAAAATTAATTAATAATACTAATGTGTAATTACTCAACAGATATTACAAACATGATTAAATTCAAATTCAAATAATAATAATAGTCCCTGTTTGAGTACATTGCATTAAAAAAAATCTAAATAAAAATTTGGAAATTTGAATAGTCCCAAGAATGTGAAAGGTTACTTTGTGGACCTTTAAAGGATCCATTTTACTGTCATTTCTGAAGATGTTAGCCATCACCACAATCAACCACCCTACAAAAAACACAAAACACTTAAACTCATTTCCAGAATTGAAGCTATTGACGTCGTTTTCTCTAACTTTAGTGATCTACGAAAAGGTAGATCTGACTGGACTATCAAAGTAAAAGTTGCTCGCAAGTATCAAATTAAGAAAACAAGAGACAGGAACTTACCTGAGAGTTTTGAACTGGTCCTGGTGGACTTGGAGGTACTAAAGTATTCTAATTCTTTTCTTCAACACATCTTTCTTTCCTTTACTGTTATGCATTCTCTCCTAAGACAAAAAAAAACAATCTTTTTTTTTATTAGGGTGAGAGAATCCAGGCTACCATACCTAAAGTATTCATTCAAAATCTTGCAAGCAAGCTAGACGAGTATGGTTCTTATGCAATCTCAAATTTCAGCGTTGTAGATAATCGAGCAAAGTTTAAAGTAACAACACAGCAATACAAACTGAATTTCATGGATTCAACTGACACCATCAATATTGGTGACGCAAATCTTTTGTTTAATTAGCTATTCAAGCTTAAGCCATTTCCTGAAGTTTTGGCTATTCAAGATGCAGAAAGTTATGAATTGATAGGTACAATTTTTTATTATTTTTCTTAAATAGTTTTCATACAGCAAATACACTTATATATTGATGTGTATGTACTATTGCAGATGTACTAGGTATGGTTGTGAGGAAAGGGAGACTAATGTATCAGTCAAATAGCAAATTAGTGGAAATTGAAATAGAAGATAACAGGTAAAAATACTTCTGTTTAGATTTAAACATAGGTTACTTCTTTTGTTTAGATTTAAACATAGTTTACTTCTGTTTGCTAATAATGTTAAGAGCTGAAAATACTTATGTTTGCTAATACTGTTAAGAGCTAAAAATTCTTCTGTTTAGATTTAATCATAGTTTACTTATAATGTTTAGTTATAAAAGTATGTTACTTTTTACTTAATTATAAAAGTTTTAAAGTTTTTAATTATACATGTTATCTTCTATTTCGCGAGGGAAAAAAATAACACTAAAGTATATACTCACATGCAGTAAGAACACCTTGCTTTTCACATTTTGGGGGGCTTTTGCGGATGACATTTTGACCCATGTTGAGACTGTCGGTGACTCCCCTCTCATTGTTCTCCTGCAATTGATGAAACCAAAATCATATGATGGTATGTGACTTATTTATTTATATCAATAGGTATATAAGTAAACTTGAGTATATAGAAACAATACTGAACATGTAAATATTTGCTTTCATACAGGAAAAATTTCATTGGTTAATGCCTTCTTTGGAACTAAAATACTTATTCATGCCTTGATTCCTGAGTTTGATGAGCTTAAAAGGTATTATTTTGATTATAATTATTATTTTTCAATAACTATTTTTGAAGAAAAAATATGGCTTCCATACTAACCAAAAATCTATCAAAAAAATAGGTCATTTATTGGTGATTCAAGTTCATCACAGAAAATTAATGAACTATCATCCACAAGCAACAATTGTACTCTTGGTGACTTGAAATATGGTAATGTTGATATCAAATCAGTGGCTGACCTAAAGTCTTGTATTAAGGTAATGTGAAATAAAAGCATAAACTTAAATTAAGAACAACATACTAATAGCATGTCTAATTATATTTGACCTTTGACTATTTCAATAGGATGGATACTATTGGATTGTTGGGCAAATTTCTAAAGTTATCATGGATGGGAGCTGGAATTTCATACGTTGTCAACGGTGTAAATGTAAGTTGTCATGGGAATCTAGCGGATTTAAGAGTCCGGAATGCAATAGAGTTGATCCTAATCCTACCCCAAGGTATAAAGTTAAAGTCTCCATAATTTCTAGAGATGAGAATGCTACTTTAATGCTTTGGGATGGTGCGTGTGACCCATTGATAAATAAATAGCAATGCAGTTAAAGGAGCAGTATATGAAGGTATATGAAAAAGATACAACACTTTACTTATTTTTCATGCCATTTTTAGTGTAAGCTTAGACTGATTTTTTAATTTTAGGTTTCAAATGATGGAGAGAGTAAAAAGGGCCAGCTATTTTTTCCAGATGAGATAATAGGCTTGGTTGGAAGAAGTGCAATTTTTAAGGTTAAGGTGAAGCCAGAAAATCTAAGTGGTAAGGAGAAACTATACTCAGTTGGCATGGCTTGTGAAGACAAGGAAATTTTTGACAAATACATGGAAAAAGGCATATCAATTACCAAGGTATGTATGTTTTTATGAACAAACAACGTACTTTAAAACAAAATGATACTAATCATCGCTTAAAATATTATTAGAGAAAGGATGTTCTAAAGGCATTGAATAAAGCTGGCGTGAAAGTGATTGAGGTAACTTTTGCTGAATTATAGATGTTTTTGAATATTATCATAATTCATAACTTTGAATTTAAAAAAAAAAATTGTATCATGTAGATAGAGGATTCTGTGAGTGACAATGAAGAAAAAACTCCTAACAATGTTGGAATCAAGCGAAGACAACAAGCAGTTTGGTGGGGGATGATGGATCTGCAACCAAAAGTGAGCCCATGATTTTGAAAGCATTGAAGATAGAGAAGAACTGATTTTCAGCATGGTGATTGCTTGAAACTATTTTAAGTAAATTTTAATTACTTGATTTTGTTTTAAGATAGCTTTTTTTAAAACCTATGGATGCTTATGAATGCTTATGTTTTTATGTTGGAATATGAATTCCAAGAAGAAAACTATGATTTGCTTTGGTGATTAATGCTTATTTAATTTTCTATTTTTGTTTTAAAAGTATGGATGCACTACTACATTTCTGACCTAATGTAACGCCAATTTTCGTTGCATTAAGGCCCAAAAACCGTTACATTAGGCCTAATGTAACGCCAAATGGCCGTTGCATTCTCTTGCGTTGCATTAGGTCTAATGCAACGACATAGTAACCTAATGTAACGCCAGAGCTTTGGCATTGCATCAGGTAAATACCTGATGCAACGCCAATTTTAAAACTATATGAACACCTAATGCAACGCCAAAAAGTAGATGAGTACCTAATGCAGCGCCAATTTAAAAAGTGGTTGAATACCTAATGTAACGCCAAAAAATAGATGAGTCCCTAAAATTTATTACATAATTTCACAATTTTATTAATTTTTTTAATTTTCTTTTTTCAATATATATATATATATATATATATATATATATATATATATATATATATTTAATATATATATATTTAAAATATATATATTTATTCTCAAACAATCCCTTAACTTTTTTTTCTCAAATCAGTCCCTTAATGTTTTTTATTCTCAAATTAGTCCCTTAACATTTTTTATATTCAAATCAATTCTTACATTTTTCAAAAGTAACACTTTGCTCCACCACCATTCACCACCGTCCACAACCACAAATTAAACAAAAGATTGTACAAATCAAAATAAAACACAAAATACAATAATAAATCGAAAGGAAATCCATGGAATATGTTTGGGCTCGTCGGAATCCATGGAATAAGTTTGGGTATACCCTATACCCTATAGGGTATACCCTATACCATATGCCCTATGCCCTATACCTTATACCCTATACCCTATAGGGTATACCCTATACCATATGCCATATGCCCTATACCTTATACCCTATACCCTATACCCTATAGGGTATGCCCTATACCCTATACCTTATACCCTATACCCTATAGGGTATACCCTATATCTTATCCCTATACCCTATAGGGTATAGGGTATACCCTATACCCTATACTTTATACCCTATAACTTGTACCCTATAGGGTATACCCTATACCCAATAAGGTATACCCTATACCTTATACCCTATACCCTATACCCTATACCCTATAGGGTATACCCTATACCCTATAGGGTATACCCTATACAATATGCCCTATACCCTATGCCCTATACCTTATACCCTATACCCTATATCCTATAGGGTATACCCTATACCCTTTAGGGTATACCCTTTACCTTATACCCTATACCCTATAGGGTATAGGATATAGTGTATAGGGTATATGGTATATGGTATAGGGTATAGGATATAGGTTATAGGGTATAGTGTATAGGGCATAGGGTATAGGGTATATGGTATATGGTATAGGGTATAGGGTATAGGGGTATAGTGTATAGGGTATAGGGTATAGGATATAGGATATAGGTTATAGGGTATAGTGTAGGGTATAGGGTATAGGGTATAGGGTATATGGTATAGGGTATAGGATATAGTATATATGGTATACGGTATAGGGTATAGTGTATAGGATATAGGATATAAGGTATAGGGTATAGGGTATAGGGTATAGGGTATAGGATATAGGATATAGGTTTAGGGTTTAGGGTTTAGGGTTTAGGGTTTTGGCGTTACATTAGTAATTTAGCCGTTACATTAGAAAAATCTAATGTAACGCTGAGATCAAAGCCGTTGCATTAAGCAAAATGTGTCGTTACATTAGCTCTGTCGTTGCATTAGACTCGTTACATTAGCTCTGGCATTGCATTAGATGCGTTACATTAGCTCTGTCATTGCATTAGATGCGTTACATTAGCTCTGGCGTTGCATTAGCCGTTACATTAGCTCTGGCGTTGCATTAGATGCGTTACATTAGCTCGTGGCGTTACATTAGATGCATTAGATGCGTTACATTAGGTCAGAAATGTAGTAGTGATGAATTCTTATACTACATTTGTCCCGCTCGAAAAGGCAATTTTGGTCAATTTCAATTAAGTTTGACCAAAACATTAGTGCAAATCTAACCATCCGATTTAAATTTTAAATGTTGTTATTGATAAATCATTAAATGATTTATGAATAACAATTTTTATAATTTCAGTCGGATGGTTAGATTTGCACTAATGTTGGGGTCAAACTTAACTTGAATTGACCAAAAGTGCCTTTTCGGACGGGACGGAGTATTATGGTAATGTTTTGAACCCATCCCAGTGATATTTCAAATTTAATAAAAAGTCAAACATTGATAAAAATAATTGTTTTTAGTGAAGTATAAATGGGACCATTGAACTGGACCCAAGTATATGTCACAAATAAAACTCTAAAATCCTAAAAATTAAATCATATATAAAGAGAGACTCACAACATTAGTTCATTTTCCAAGGTTAATAGAAAAACTACTTCATACAAAAATTAAATCATATGTAAAGAGAGACTAACAACATTAGTTCATACAAAATTACTTTTATTGGTGGTGCCAGGTATATGATACAAAATTACCAAGATGTTAGACAGCCCAAAGCAAAATTCATAGTTATTATCAGAGCGTTATACCTTAGGGATTCTTTCTAGATTAGGAAACCGCAGGTTTTGTGCATGAAGCATCTGACGTTGTGTCATCAACATGTTCTTTTCAAAAATACTCATTTTAATAAAAAAAAAAGAATTAATATTATTTAATAAAAAAGTATTAATATTATTTAAGAGATAAATGACAAAAAATATATAATATAATATATTATAATGAACAAACTATGTACTGAAGTACTAATTTTGTTGCAATTGAATAAACCATAATGACGCAAAACAGAGGTTGTCGGATGGCGAGCATATCTATAGTAGCACTCCTTTGAAATTATGAATTGGAAACTGAACTAAAAAGTATTCACCTTTTTATGCTGCTTCCTATACATGGCTGTCCATGTGAGTTTGGAAGGTTCCAGCCGATTGTGGAAGTACCTTTTGCATTTTGAATTGGTAAAAAGGAACACCTGATGCAATCAAGAGTGAGAATTCACTTCAACAAAAGAAGAGTGAACAACGTGGAACTTGAAATAGATTAAAGTTGGAAAAGTACCTGAGAATCTGACCGGATAAATCTGATTCCCCTTCCAGGATATATTTTTTGCCCGCTGAAACGACAAAGCTCTGTCTTGATGTGACAAAATCAAATTTTACATTTAGATTTGGCAGAAATTGCAGAGCATGATAAAACTCAACAAGATCAAGGATCTAGGTGACAGTAAAGATGGGCTGACAGAAATGAATGGCAATCAGAAAATGATAATAAATTCGTCATATAATGTTGTCATTAAATACATTAAATACCATATAACAACATAGGTATCTAGAATATGAGTAGTATAATCACGCTAGGAATTGCCAATGCTTAAACAAGCCTAAGCATTTGATTCCCACTTATACTCTGCTTGTCCCGTATATTCTTATGCACAATCCCTAACAAATATTTTAACTTTCGAGCATTAATATTATCGCTCGCATGTTGTTTGATTATGTTATTAGTATCACAGTTATTGTGCTTGTATATTCACAATGGTCATTAAACTTAGAAGATGTGGTTGTTCTTGTCCATCCAAAATTACAGCCCAAAAAATGCTCATTGATTATTTTCGAATAGTCCGTTTCCATTCAATACCCAATTCAAACAGACTACATAATGGAGGGATAATAACCAAAAGAGACAAATGACAAAAAAATATATAATATAATATAGTATAATGAACAAACTATGTACTAAAGTACTAATTTTGTTGCAGCTTATTTATATTTACTGTCATCTATAATGATTAAAGTTCACATGCTTGCTATAGTTAGTTCCAATGCCTGTCAATTTAATTTTCAAACCAACTCTTTAAATACTGCTTTTGCAAGTAGGTAGACTCTTCGGTTTCCATACATATAAGAACACATTATTTTTTTCCCCTAAATTTTCATTTCAGTTCAAGCTTAACTTCAGTTCACCACATAAAATAAACAATAGCAGTGTATGTGAGATATTTGGATCAAATCAAGAAAGGGATATTTCATTTATGAAATAGCAATATGAGGATTACAAAGTCAATTACTATCGGCGGTAAGAGAAAGTTTAATGAAGCATCAAAAGGTATGTATTTTAATATGTCTGTTAAGTTATAAACTTTTTTATGTATTTTCTGTGCTCAGATTAAAATCAAATATTGTACATGCATCAAGTGTGATAACTATTCTACAACCTGAATAAAAAGTTCAAGTTTATTGTGCATACCTTTACTTGGCAATAAAACTTTCGACAAGATTTGAGTCCATTGGCAGTATGAGAGTTCAAAATTTTCTACCGTGCTTGACATTTTCTTCATAGGCATCATACAGTCCAAGCACTCTTGGAAACAATGAAATCAGTGAATCCTGAGAGAACAAACACAAGTATTTGTATTAGTTTGGTTTACGAACTTTTTAGAGCTTGATTTTCATACCACAAGAAATCTAACTGGTGTTGATTAATAAAAATAGCCCAGAGTCGAACAAAATTCCCAATTTGTCAAAAGCATAAAACTAAAGTGTGTGTTGAGTATAGTATAAAATTTCATTTTTCTCGGATACAATTTTGCCCTTTTATGAACCTGTTAGTGAAAATTTAGGAAATTTTTATTGAAATGATAATTAGGCCATGTAATGAATAATAGATAGTCTCTTTTGAAAAACGTGAGTGGGATAAAACAGGGATAAAATGGTACTAAAGGGTGATACATGACAGTTAATAAAGCGATTTTGTTCTCTATCTCTATGAAAATGTAAATTTTAAAAGTGTAGTAAACTGTGATGAGAACAGGGTAAAGTAATCACCTACGTGTCAAGCATAGTGACAGAGAAGATCTTAGTGTTTTGCATTTGTCAAAAATAAATATTTACATTTGATATGCAGAAAATATTTCACAAAAATTGGACAAAACAAGAAGCTGAGGTGAAACTAATCGTTTCATTTTTTCCGATCAACCATTATCTAATTTAACAAACGGTATGATAACATTTAGTATTACTTGAATTGATATTCCAATCCTTTATATGTATTAATTTTTTATGTCAATATTAATTTCTATTTTTCTTACAATTTTTTGTAGGTCAAACTACTTCAACTGTAATTGACCTTACCATTGATGAAGGTTCTCCAAATTGCATGGATAAATGTAAATTTATATTATAATGTGTTCATAAATTTATAATACATAATATATTTATAATACCTTTTAATTATGTTTATCATTTAATTTATATCAAATCAATGACAACAACAGTGACTTCAACCGGTATGAATTCGAAAAATCAACATGTTGGATCAAGTTCGGGAGTAAAATCAATTGAAAAAGGAACTAGAAAGCGTAAAGGTATTATCTAAAAAATATTTTTTTTAATTTTTTATTAAGACAAAAAAAGTGTTGGGTCATTAGATTGCTTTCTAATTATATTTATTTTTATATTAAATTATTTTTCTGTATTTTTAGTTATATTTTTTCCTCCTACAGAATTTGGCTCGGTTCAATCAACACTTATAAGTGATGTCCGTGAAGAAGCTGGTTCAAGTTCTGGAGTTAAATTTGCTCCAAAAAGAACCCGAAAGCGAAAAAGTATTTATTTTTAAATAAAAATCATTTAACTTTTATATATTTTCATTTGTTTATAATTTAATTTTCTTAATTCAATTTAATAGGCGCATTTGTTCCTCCAATACCATTTAACGACAAAGATGTGGATACAAATTCTTATTTTACTAAAGGTACATTTTATAACATATATTTTTCTTATCATGCAAAGTATGATTATATTTTTTGAGCAATTGTTCTTATGTTTTAATATACATACAGAGTATATGGACTTTGGTGATCCTTCAAACAAATGTCCACACTGTAATGCATACTTTTGGTTTGGAGAGAGATTGAATAAGAGATTCAAAACGACTTTGGATCCAAAATATTCGGGATGTTGCATGAATGGAAAAGTTCAACTACCTCCGATGCCTGATCCCCCGCAGTTGTTCAAGGATTTGTTATATGGTCAATCGGATAAAAGTCGCATGTTTAAAGAAAATATTCTATCATATAATATGATGTTCTCATTCACTTCTATGGGAGGTAAAATTGATCATGGCATCAATAAGGGGAATAGTCCTCCTGTTTTCAAATTATATGGTCAAAACTACCATTATATTGGTAGTCTTTTACCTACTGAAGGAAAGCCTCCTAAATTTGCTCAGTTATATATTTACGATACGGAGCATGAAGTTGAAAACAAAATTACTTGCATTTGGTAAGTAAATATGAATATTTTAAATTTAACATCTCTTATTAATGTCTCATTTTAATAGTAGATACATTTTTTTACTATTTTCTTATATAGGGATGATCAAATTCGAAAAAGTTTACATGAGGAAATTGTGACCGACTTGGAGAATATTCTTGATGAGAATAACGTTCTTGTGAAATCATTTAGAATGGTTCATGATTCACTACGTGAAGGGAATGAAAGTAATATGAGACTAAAGCTAATTGCTAGAAGAAAGACTGATGGTCGATGTTATGATCTACCGCAGAAAGATGATGTGGCATTGTTATTGGTCGGTGATTTTGATAATGTAATTGGTGAAAGAGATATTGTTATTGAGATGCGCACAGGATTGCTACAACGAATTACGGAGCTTCATCCTTCTTATTTATCTTTGCAATATCCTTTGCTATTCTTTTTCGGACAAGATGGTTATCGCGAAGATATTTTTATGAGAAATGTCCAAAACGAATCAACAAATGGCAAACGCTATAAGTTGAGCATGAGAGAAAATTTTGCGTATCGAATGCATGAAAGAGAATCAGAATCAGACAATCTTTTTAAATCTAAAAGATTGTTTCAACAATACCTAGTAGATACATGGACCATGGTCGAAACTGGACGTTTGACTTTTATGAGGTTACATCAAAAGCAGCTTCGGTGTGAAATGTATAATGGTTTAACTGAAGCTCTTGCCAAGGGAGAAGGGAACCCTTCAAGTCGCGGCAAAAGAATATGCCTGCCATCTACTTTTATTGGTGGTGTCAGGTATATGATACAAAATTACGAAGATGCTATGGCCATATGCAGATGGATTGGTTATCCGAATTTTTTAATTACATTTACATGTAATCTAAAATGGCCTGAGATTCAGAGTCTGCTACAGAAGGAAAACTCGCAAGCAGAAGATAGGCCTGATATTATGTGCAGGTTGTTTAAAGCCAAGTTAGATGAATTGATGGATGATCTAGAAAAGAAACAAATTTTTGATCCAGTCTTAGTAGGTATTAATATATTTTATATTCATGTTTTTTTTTCTAAAGTGAATATTGTGATCTTATCTCATTTTTATTTAAACTTAATCTTTACAGTTATTTACATGATTGAGTACCAGAAACGTGGTTTGCTGCATGTTCATATCATTTTATGGCTAGGAAATGATGATGATTGCTCTGTGGTTGATAGAATTGATAGTATAATTTCTGCTGAGATTCCAGATCAAACTACTCAACCGCATTACTATAACGCTGTGAGGGATTTGATGTTGCATGGTCCTTGTGGTAAAGCTAGACATAACTCGCCCTGCATGGTAAAGGGTCGTTGTACCAAATATTTTCCAAAGAAGTTTAGCGAGGTGACTTTCATTGATGAAGATGGATATCCGATTTACAAGCGCCCGGATAATTGTCGTACTATAGAAATAAAGGGCGTACATCTTGACAACAGATATGTAGTTCCTCATAGTTCTGAGTTGTTAATGAAATATGGGGCTCATATCAATGTTGAGTGGTACAATCAGTCTCGGTCAATCAAATATCTTTGCAAGTATGTAAGCAAGGGACAAGACAGAGTTACTGTGATGAGAACAGGGTAAAGTAATCACCTGCGTGTCAAGCATAGTGACAGAGAAGATCTTAGTGTTTTGCATTGCAATCTTGAGGTTGTCAACTTTCTCCACATGGTGCACATGAATTCCAAAAGAGAAGTTAAACCTGGCCACATTCATTTGGAAGTTCTTTCTAGTTTCGCTCAATGTTTGCCATATTTCCAGTACTTCTTAAAATCCAAAAAAGTTATTCATGGGTAAAAGAAATTGACGGAACTAATCATTAGGAAAATTAGGCAATTAACAGTATTGTATGGACTAATTACAACATATAGAAAGACAAAAAGGGCTAAATATGAAGTCCAAACATGACTTGAACAATTGAATCTAGCTTAACAATTGAATTGATATAAACATCCATAAAAGTGATAATTATGACCATTCATTAATGAATGCTCTGTAAATGTACTGTTCTGTTTCATTTTTGCTGCCAACTGTAATATTTAAGAGAAATAATTTTGAATGACTTGGAAACAGATAATTTTTAATTGAAAATATAAAATTAATTAATAATACTAATGTGTAATTGCTCCACAGATATTACAAACATGATTAAATTCAAATTCAAATAATAATAATAGTCTCTGTTTGAGTACATTGCATTAAAAAAATCTAAATAAAAATTTGGAAATTTGAACGGTCCCAAGAATGTGAAAGGTTACTTTGTGGCCTTTAAAGGATCCATTTTACTGTCATTTCTGAAGATGTTAGCCATCACCACAATCAACCACCCTGCAAAAAACACAAAACACTTAAACTCACTTCTAAAATTGAAGCTATGGACGTCGTTTTCTCTAACTTTAGTGATCTACGAAAAGGTAGATCTGACTGGACTATCAAAGTAAAAGTTGCTCGCAAGTATCAAATTAAGGAAACAAGAGACAGGAAATTACCTGAGAGTTTTTGAACTGGTCCTGGTGGACTTGGAGGTACTAAAGTATTCTAATTCTTTTCTTCAACACATCTTTCTTTCCTTTACTGTTATGCATTCTCTCCTAAGACAAAAAACAATCTTTTTTTTTTATTAGGGTGAGAGAATCCAGGCTACCATACCTAAAGTATTCATTCAAAAGCTTGCAAGCAAGCTAGATGACTATGGTTCTTATGCAATCTCAAATTTCAGCGTTGTTGATAATCAAGCAAAGTTTAAAGTAACAACACATCAATACAAACTGAATTTCATGGATTCAACTGACATCATCAATATTGGTGACGCAAATCTTTTGTTTAATAACCTATTCAAGCTTAAGCCATTTCCTGAAGTTTTGGATATTCAAGATGCAGAAAGTTATGAATTGATAGGTATAATTTTTTATTAATTTTTTTAAATAGTTTTCATACATAAAATACACTTATATTTTGATATGTATGTACTATTGCAGATGTACTAGGTAGGGTTGTGAGGAAAGGAAGACTAATGTATCAGTCAAATAGCAAATTAGTGAAAATTGAAATAGAAGATAACAAGTAAAAATACTTCTGTTTAGATTTAAACATAGTTTACTTCTTTTGTTTAGATTTAAACATAGTTTACTTCTGTTTACTAATAATGTTAAGAGCTAAAAATACTTATGTTTGCTATTAATGTTAAGAGCTAAAAATTCTTCTGTTTAGATTTAATCATAGTTTACTTATAATGTTTAGTAATAAAAGTATGTTACTTTTTACTTAATTATAAAAGTTTTAAAGTTTTTAATTATACATGTTATCTTCTATTTCGTGAGAGAAAAAAATAGCACTAAAGTATATACTCACATGCAGTAAGAACACCTTGCTTTGCACATTTTGGGGGGCTTTTGCGGATGACATTTTGACCCATGTTGAGATTGCCGGTGACTCCCCTCTCATTGTTCTCCTGCAATTGATGAAACCAAAATCATATGATGGTATGTGACTTATTTATTTATATCAATAGGTATATAAGTAAACTTGAGTATATAGAAACAATACTGAACATGTAAATATTTGCTTTCATACAGGAAAAATTTCATTGGTTAATGCCTTCTTTGGAACTAAAATACTTATTCATGCCTTGATTCCTGAGTTTGATGAGCTTAAAAGGTATTATTTTGATTATAATTATTATTTTTCAATAACTATTTTTGAAGAAAAAATATGGCTTCCATACTGACCAAAAATCTATCAAAAAATAGGTCATTTATTGGTGATTCAAGTTCATCACAGAAAATTAATGAACTATCATTTACAACCAACAATTGTACTCTTGGTGACTTGAAAGATGGTAATGTTGATATCAAAACAGTGGCTGACCTAAAGTCTTGTATTCAGGTAATGTGAAATAAAAGCATAAACTTAAATTAAGAACAACATACTAATAACATGTCTAATTATATTTGACCTTTGACTATTTCAATAGGATGGATATTATTGGATTTTTGGGCAAATTTCTGAAGTTATCATGGATGGGAGCTGGAATTTCATAAGTTGTCAACGGTGTAAATGTAAGTTGTCATGGGAATCTAGAGGATTTAAGTGTCCGGAATGCAATAGAGTTGATCATAATCCTACCCCAAGGTATAAAGTTAAAGTCTCCATAATTTCTAGAGATGAGAATGCTACTTTAATGCTTTGGGATGGTGCATGTGACCCATTGATAAAGAAAACAGCAATGCAGTTAAAGGAGCAGTATATGAAGGTATATGAAAAAGATAAAACACTTTACTTATTTTTCATGCCATTTTTAGTGTAAACTTAGACTGATTTTTTAATTTTAGGTTTCAAATGATGGAGAGAGTAAAAAGGGCCAGCTATTTTTTTCCAGATGAGATAATAGGCTTGGTTGGAAGAAATGCAATTTTTAAGGTTAAGGTGAAGCCAGAAAATCTAAGTGGTAAGGAGAAACTATACTCAGTTGGCATGGCTTGTGAAGACAAGGAAATTGTTGACAAATACATGGAAAAAAAAGCATATCAATTACCAAGGTATGTATGTTTTTATGAACAAACAACGTACTTTAAAAAAATGATACTAATCATCACTTAAAACTTTAAAAAAAATGATACTAATCATCGCTTAAAATATTATTAGAGAAAGGATGTTCTAAAGGCATTGAATAAAGCTGGCGTGAAAGTGATTGAGGTAACTTTTGCTGAATTATGGATGTTTTTGAATATTATCATAATTCATAACTTTGAATTAAAAAAAATTGTATCATGTAGATAGAGGATTCTGTGAGTGACAATGAAGAAAAAACTCCTAACAATGCTGGAATCAAGCGAAGACTTGGGTTTATGGATGATACTGCAACAAGCAGTTTAGTGGGGGATGATGGATCTGCAACCAAAAGTGAGCCCATGATTTTGAAGGCAGTGAAGATAGAGAAGAACTGATTTTCAGCATGGTGATTGCTTGAAACTATTTTAAGTAAATTTTAATTACCTGATTTTGTTTTAAGACATCTTTTGTTTAAACCTATGGATGCTTATGAATGCTTATTTTTTTATGTTGGAATATGAATTCCAAGAAGAAAACTATGATTTGTTTTGGTGATTAATGCTTATTTAATTTTCTATTTTTGTTTTAAAAGTATGGATGAATTCTTATACTACCTCCATCCCGCTCGAAAAGGCAATTTTGGTCAATTTTAGTTAAGTTTGACCAAAACATTAGTGCAAATCTAACCATCCGATTTAAATTTTAAATGTTGTTATTGATAAATCATTAAATGATTTATGAATAACAATTTTTATAATTTCAGTCGGATGGTTAGATTTGCACTAATGTTGGGGTCAAACTTAACTTGAATTGACCAAAAGTGCCTTTTCGGATGGGACGGAGTATTATGGTAATGTTTTGAACCCATTCGAGTGATATTCCAAATTTAATAAAAAGTCAAACATTGATAAAAATAATTGTTTTTAGTGAAGTATAAATGGGACCATTGAACTGGACCCAAGTATATGTCACAAATAAAACTCTAAAATCCTAAAAATTAAATCATATGTAAAGAGAGACTCACAACATTAGTTCATTTTCCAAGGTTAATAGAAAAACTACTTCATACAAAAATTAAATCATATGTAAAGAGAGACTAACAACATTAGTTCATACAAAATTACTTTTATTGGTGGTGCCAGGTTTATGATGCAAAGTTACCAAGATGCTAGACAGCCCAAAGCAAAATTCATAGTTATTATCAGAGCTTTATACCTTAGGTATTCGTTCTGGATTAGGAAACCGCAGGTTTTATACATGAAGCATCTGACGTTGTGTCATCAACATGTTATTTTCAAAAATACTCATTTTAATAAAAAAAAAAGTATTAATATTATTTAATAAAAAAGTATTAATATTATTTAAGAGATAAATGACAAAAAAATATATAATATAATATAGTATAATGAACAAACTATGTACTGAAGTACTAATTTTGTTGCAATTGAATAAACCATAAATGACGCAAAACAGAGGTTGTCGGATGGCGAGCATATCTATAGTAGCACTCCTTTGAAATTATGAACTGAAAACTGAACTAAAAAGTATTCACCTTTTTATGTTGCTTCCTATACATGGCTGTCCATGTGAGTTTGGAAGGTTTCAGCCGGTTGTGGAAGTACCTTTTGCATTTCGAATTGGTAAAAAGGAACACCTAATGCAATCAAGAGTGAGAATTCACTTCAACAGAAGAAGAGTGAATAACGTGGAACTTGAAATAGATTGAAGTTGGAAAAGTACCTGAGAATCTGACCGGATAAATCTGATTCCCCTTCCAGGATATATTTTTTGCCCGCTGAAACGACAAAGCTCTGTCCTGATGTGACAAAATTGAATTTTACATTTAGATTTGGCAGAAATTGCGGAACATGATAAATCTCAACCAAGATCAAGGATCTAGGTGACGGTGAAGATGGGCCAACAGAAATGAATGGCAATCAAAAAATGATAATAAATTCATCATATAATGATGCCATTAAATACATTAAATACCATATAACAACATAGGTATCTAGAATATGAGTAGTATAATCAAGCTAGGAATTGCCAATGCTTAAACAAGCCTAAGCATTTGATTTCCACTTATACTCTGCTTGTCCTGTATATTCTTATGCACAATCCCTAACAAATATTTTAACTTTCGAGCATTAATATTATCGCTAGCATGTTTTTTGATTATGTTATTAGTATCACAGTTATTGTGCTTGTATATTCACAAAATGGTCATTAAACTTAGAAGTTGATGTGGTTGTTCTTGTCCATCCAAAATTACAGCCCGAAAATGCTCATTGATTATTTTCGAATAGTCCATTTCCATTGAATACCCAATTCAAACAGACTACATAATGGAGGGACAATAACCAAAAGAGACAAATGACAAAAAAAAATATAACATAATATAATATAGTATAATGAACAAACTATGTACTGAAGTACTAATTTTGTTGCAGCTTTTTTATATTTACTGTCATCTATAATGATTAAAGTTCACATGCTTGCTATAGTTAGTTCCAATGCCTGTCAATTTAATTTTCAAATCAACTCTTTAAATACTGCTTTTGCAAGTAGGTAGACTCTTCGGTTTCCATACATATAAGAACACATTATTTTTTTTCCCTCAATTTTCATTTCAGTTCAAGCTTAACTTCAGTTCAACACATAAAATAAACAATAGCAGTGTATGTGAGATAGTTGGATCAAATCAAGAAAGGGATATTTCTTGTGAAGTTATAAACTTTTTTATGTATTTTCTGTGCTCAGATTAAAATCAAATATTGTACATGCATCAAGTGTGATAACTATTCTACAACCTGAATAAAAAGTTCAAATTTATTGATGCATACCTTTACTTGGCAATAAAACTTTCGACAAGATTTGAGTCCATTGGCAGTATGAGAGTTCAAAATTTTCTACCATGCTTGACATTTTATTCATATGCATCATACAGTCCAAGCACTCTTGGAAACAATGAAATTAGTGAATCCTGAGAGAACAAACACAAGTATTTGTATTAGTTTGGTTTACGAACTTTTTAGAGCTTGATTTTAATACCACGAGAAATCTAATTGGTGTTAGCCCAGAGTCGAACAAAATTCCCAATTTGTCAAAAGCATAAAACTAAAGTTTGTGTTGAGTATAGTATAAAAGTTCATTTTTCTCGAATACAATTCTGCCCTTTTATGAACCTGTTAGTGAAAAATTAGGAAAATTTTATTGAAATGATAATTAGGCCCATGTAATGAATAATAGAAATGAATAATAGATAGTCTCTTTTGAAAAAGGTGAGTGTCATAAAACAGGGATAAAATGGTACTAAAGGGTGATACATGACAGTTAATAAAGCAATTTTGTTCTCTATCTCTATGAAAATGTAAATTTTAAAAGGTTAGTAAACTGTGATGAGAACAGGGTAAAGTCACTTGCGTGTCAAGCATAGTGACAGAGAAGATCTTAGTGTTTTGCTTTGCAATCTTGAGATTGTCAACTGTCTCCACATGGTGCACATGAATTCCACAAGAGAAGTTAAACCTGGCCACATTCATTTGGAAGTTCTTTCAAGTTTCGCTCAATGTTTGCCATATTTCCAGTACTTCTTAAAATCCAAAAAAGCTATTCATGGGTAAAAGAAATTGACGGAACTAATCATTATGAAAATTAGGCCAATTAACAATATTGTATGGACTAATTACAACATATAGAAAGACAAAAAGGGCTAAATATGAAGTCCAAACATGACTTGAACCATAGACAATTGAATCTAGCTTAACAATTAAATTGATATAAACATCCATAAAAGTTCATTTTTCTCGGATACAATTCTGCCCTTTTATGAACCTGTTAGTGAAAATTTATGCAAAGTTTATTGAAATGATTATAAGGCCCATGTAATGAATAATAGATAGTCTCTTTTGAAAAAAGTGAGTGGGATAAAACAGGGATAAAATGGTACTAAAGGGTGATACATATGTGTTAATGCCAAATTGAAATGATAATCAGGCCCATGTAATAAATATATATAGTCTCTTTTGAAAAAAGTGAGTGGGATAAAACAGGGACAAACTCAAAGGATAATGAAAAGGATCATATGACCATATCAGAAAACCTTTAGTGAAAAGGATCATATGACCATATCAAAAATATAATTTTTAAAAAAATAAAATATCAAGTTTTCACATCAAAATCAAAGAACTTAATCGAGTAGACATCCCATTACATAATTACTGAAAATTAAAAAAATCATTTTTCTTTAGATTTATAAATAAATGTCAAGATATGTAGTTATTAATTAGATCTATATAAAAATTGTAAAAAAAAAATCAGATCCATATAAAACAAAAATCCTTATTATCAGATCTGAGTTTAGATCTTAAGAAATTTGCAAAAAACATAAAATAAATCAACAAGTTTTTAATCGATCCGGGTAATTTGACATTATTCTACATGGATACACTTGTACAAGAACAAAATAACGATTGAATTAGCATTGTTGTACAATAAAAATGGAACAAAATGAAAGGGTTATTGAAAATTACCATAAACGAAAAGGGGCTCTGAAATTATTGTATAAATGAGCTCGGATTTGAATGCTTTACCCAATTAATGTTGCCAGATGACATTGTTTTTAGAGAATGGAGATGGAGCGGCATTTTTAGAGAGAGAGAATGAAGATGGAGCGGCATTTTTTTAAGGAGAGAATGGAGATAGAGCGGCTCTGTTAATAGGGGAAAAGAGATGGGGCTGAACGAGAGGGAGTGGTATCTAGGGTTGAAGAAATATTTTATTTATATGACCAGTTATTAGGGCTTCTTTTAGATAATATATTTGATGGACTTTGAAAGTTTCGTGTAGCTAGGAAACTTAGATCACGCAATAGGCAAAGGATGTGAGTACAGATGTGTCTCACAACTGTCCACACATCCACAGATAATGCAGCGGAATAAAGTAATTAAAAGCAAATTAAATGCAATAACTCAAGAGTTATTTACGCTCACTGATCTGTGTGATCAGTAAACTAGGCTTACGCCCAAAAACTTTTCACTATAAAAACTTTGTTACTTACAAAAATACGAATAAGTGAAAACTAAAAGACGAAAATACTAAACAAGTTCTAATCACCTTCTACGATAAGAACAGACTCCCTTTTCCAAGTAGACTCTATTCCAATCAGAAGTAAAACAAAGAACTTGACAAAAACATAGATGTGAGTTTCGGATGTATGTCACAACCTACAGTCACAACCTAAAACAATATTATGAAAACGTGAAGAAGAAAAGTATTATTCTCTCAAATAAATCTCTAAAGCTCTATCTTCTCTTGTGCTGGTCTCTTGTATTTATAGGCACCTTGGAGAAGATCTTCACGAATCCAAACTCTTCCATATGTGAGAATCCAATTCCTACAAGGAAACATAAAGCACACTCACAAAGAAAGAGATTGTTAGTAGGTTAGTCCTAATATAAAACTATGTACATAAATAAAAGATATTTACTATATTTACAATGTCCTTTTCAAAGTAGGATAATAAAAGATATTTACTCTATTTACAAAGTCCTTTTCAAAGTAGGATACTTATGAATCTTTCCATGAAAGCATAAAATCAACTTACCAAAAATTCCTCTTTGATTCGAAATAGGAAACACTTTATTTCTTAAAACTAAAATCCTTTTCACAATAGGACAATATAAATCTTTCCATGAAAGTCCCAAAATCAAATCACCAAATATGCTTATTTGGTTCGAAATAGGAAACATATTTGTTCCCTAAAAAGCACACGCTTTCAATCTCCCCCTATTTTGGACTTTCTGGTCAAAACTAAAGATTTATGATTTGATTACTATGATCAATATTTTCAGATTCGAAAACTCCCCCTGAATGGATGTGTGTGCAGATGTGTCAACACATCCACACAAAACTGCATAGAACAAGTTAGTACTAAAAATTGCAGTTCAACAAATATAAACTAAAGCAGCCATTCAGCAAATGTATTTAGGAATTACAGATCAAGACTAAAACTAACAAATAACTAAAACGAATATTAAAAGCAATTAAAAATATTAAAAATAAATATTAAAAGAAAACCTGTTGATGTTTCATTCACAAGCAAGAACAAACATTAAAACTCCCCCTGAGTTTAAGCATCAACTGAAACATCACAGCTAGAAGAAGAAAGACAACATCGTAATCATTCTCATCCTTTTTCTTCTTCTCCCCCTTTTTGACTAGAAAGTGAAGTCACCCATTTATGGAGATCCACCTTCAAAACCTCGTAAGGTTCTTGGCATGTGTCTGGGAGGCAAACAAATGAGCATTGAGGGCAACAATCGCAACAATTTCGCATCAAAGGCTTCCACGATTGCATCAAAAGAATCTGCAGATGTGTGACAAGATGTGGCCACATCCTGACGCACATCCACAGCTTCAGCTCCATTGATTCTGCAGATTGATTAGACAGACAGAGAGAGAGAGAAATATATGGTGTGTGTGTGTGAGATAAAAATTGGGGTAGCGGAGAAAGAAGCACAATGAAGGATTAAAGAGATGTGACAGATGAGGCACACAATAAAACCTACAACTCCCCCTTTCCAACTAAATTAAGGAATCCTTTTTCCAAAAAGGTCTCACACAGCCAAAAATTCACAAAGATCCACCAACGGCTATAACCCTTTGATATTACCACACACCAAATCACGAAAAAATTAGGGATTAGAATAAGTCAAAATTTTGCCAACGTTTTATGGTAACAAAAAATCACTTCAGCCATATCTTTTTCAACAGAATCCCTTTCAAAATTATCCAACCTTTTTTAAATAAGGATTGATACACACCTTTTTCTTTCATGGGAGATATTGGAAAACAAAAACATATTAAATCAAAGAATAAATTAAGAATGAAAATAAATTAACTAGCATATTTACAAAGCTCCTATATGTCCTAAAAAATGCAGTATGCCTAGCATGATGCAAATACACAGGTGATGGAAAAATTCTCAGCTTATGGATGTGGCATAGGATGTGAGTCACATTTAGGGACACATTTAGATCACAAAAAGTCAATGAGCAATAATCCAATCTCGCACTTCTGTGATGCATCCACCAATTTTTTTTTTTTATGTGGATTTTTGCATTGTGAGTAGCTTTCACTTTACTTGATCCCAAAGATAGCCCTTTTTCCCAATGATCTTGTCAAGTTTGACTTCAAGTTTTCTTATGAAAATCACTTGATCACAATGGTATGGCTTCATACTAAGGGTGAAGCAGCTGTTTCTCACATATATTTTTTTTCTTTTATTGCACCCACTGTGAGATACCTAGGAAGGTTATACCAAGTCATCAAAAGATAACATGGACAGGAAATATTCACAATTAAGTGATCAAAAACAATGTCAAGATGAAGACTCACAAGTGACCACACTGAGAAATTTCGTGCTAATGCATGATATTTTTTGAATTTTTATTTTGAATTTTTTTTTTTGTTAATCTAATATACAGATGTGTTAGAGGATGTGAGACACATTTGTGCTCACAACCTTAGATATCACACAAACCAAGAGACTTCCTCAAGGAGGAAAATCTCTCCAAAACTAATGCCTTTGTAAATATATCAGCCAATTGATTTTCATCCCAACAAATTCCGCATTACTACGCTTTTTGTTCTACAAGATCTCTAATGAAATGATGTCTAATATCAATGTGCTTTGTTCTAGAATGTTGGACAGGATTTTTTGATATGTCCAAGGCACTTTTGTTATCACAAAAAGCAGTCAAAATTTTGCTATTTAATCCATAGTCTTTTGGCATTTGATTCGGCAAAAATAACAGAGTGCAAAAACTTCCAAGGGCAACATATTTAGCCTTAGCTATGAACAAGGAGACATAACTTTTTCTCCTTCTATACCAGGAATCAAGGATGTTATCAAGGTAGGAACATCGAACACAAATGTTTTTATCATAAAAAATTTCTGCCCAATCTAAGTTAATGTATCCCACAATCATAGACATAAAGCAGTAATAACATACCTTGGAGTATAAGGATGTATGACTCCATAAAGCATCCAAATAACTGTGATTTACCTTCTCATTCCTTTTGGTTTGTCTTTGATCATGCACTTCACCAATCACTTGAGACGTGGGGTGATTTTTCTGAATTCTCGAACAAAATGTCATCTCGATCTATCAACGTACCCAACATGGTCTCTTTCGTAATTAGCTTCTCCTTCCGAATCCGAACAACTAACTTCGTACTCGCTTCTTTGAGTGGATGTGTGTTCGTATGTGGGAACGGTTGTGTTCACATCCGCAGATACATCCTTTTGCACATCCGGACTCACATCTCGCCCGTTTTTCCTTTACAAAGGCTTTCCGTATCTCCAAAGACCTATATCGCCAGATTTCCACTCCGCTTGATAACCCGAAACATTATCCTTGGCGCTTTGAGGTTAAAATCAAGTGTATCATCAAATATAATATCAAAGGAACTTAAACAAGACAAATTATCACAAAACTTGTAACAATTGTCAGATGATCTTAGACCAGTGAGGACACATGTGTTAGACTCATTAAACACCTCACAAATATTCTTATCAAACTTCACATATAAGTCATCATCACATAACTGACTTATACTAATGAGATTAGTCCTAAGACCTTCCACATGATACATATTGTGAAATTTTGGGAATCCCTTCACATCTAGGGTACCTTTCCCAATGATTTTGCCTTGAGCACCACCACCAAAATTCACCTTTCCCCCATTGATTAACTCATAGTCTACTAGAAAAGCTTGATTCCCAAACATGTGCCTAGAGCACCCACTATCAAAATACCAAGAATCGTAGACACTACTCTTGAGGGAAGAGTAAACAACATTGCAGTAGCACTTGGTTTGGCCACCCACTGTTTTTCACTTTTCTTTTGTGGTGCAGAGGTCTCAGATTACATGGATGTGTGTCCGGATGTGTATACATCTTTCCACACATCTGAGACTGATGAAAACCAGATTTCTTATCAACCTTTAATTTGTGACAAAAGGGTCTAATGTGCCTGTGAGCAAAGCAATAATGACAGATGTAGTGCCTCCTCCTTGGCCTTTTCTCACTCAAAAGTTTTTTTCTCTCAAAATTGATTTTTCCACACTTTTTGAAGTAGAAGTCTCACATCCTTCCTTTACAAATTTTGTTTTCTCAAAACCAATGCCAGCTTTTCCAGCTTTTACCAAGAACAATAGCTTCATCAAGTTTCATTTTCCCAAGATTTAACTTGGTTACCGTACTTTCAAATTTTTTCAAAATCGCTTTGAATTTTTCGAATTCTACTTCTCTCTTGGTTATTAGAACTTCAAGTTTGGAAATGATATCTTTTTGATCATCATTCTCTTTTGAAAGTATGGCTTTTTCATCTTCACAAACTAAATTATCTACGACAAAGATTTATTTACCTTAACAAGCACCTCAATTTCTTTTGAAAGTTTGGTTTTCTCATCTTCACAAACAACTAATTTATCATAAAGAGATTTATTTACCTTAGTAAATACCTCAATTTTGTCCAACCCCTTTATCCAATCAAGATGCACCTTCTCGTAGGTCGCAAAGTTCCTCATAGGGAATGTCCCTATCTTCATCATCGAATATCTTTTACAAAGGAAGCAATTGAAAATCGATCGTATATGTCAACGGATGTGTTCACATCTGGGACCACATCCAAATATTCCTCAGAACTCCTTCTTCAATTCCCGCATAGGCATTAAACACAGATGGCAGCTTATCACAGTATGTTAGCCACTTCTTCCTCATCCTCACTATCACTCGCAGAAGCAAAGGTAACTCATTCTCCTTTTCTTAAGTGTGTTAGCACACTCATTAGCAAAGTGACCAAAGCCACGACATGCTCTACATTGCACATACTCGTATAATTTCTTGTTATCAAAACCTTTCTTCTTGGACCCCTCAACAATTATCATCTTGTTTCTCTAAATCCCGAGAGGTTTCTCTAGGAAACTTGTTTCTCCTTTTGTTATTCAAAATAGAATTGAACTTCTTGGTTATTACAACCACATCATCCTCCTCAAGATTAGACTCATTAATTTCGTAAGAAAGGTCAAGAAATTCCTTTGGAATAGTCGCAGAACTTTTAAGAGCAATACTTATTGCCTTGTTCTTTTGTTGAGCTTCAAGATTTAGCTCAAACACGCTTAAAATACCAACAATTTTTTCTAATTCTACCGTGTTGGTGTCACTCGTCTCTTCAATGACAAAGAACCTTGATATTAAACCTTTCGTGCAAAGTTCTTAAGATTTTGCTTACTAATCTAGCATTCGAAATTGAATCTCCTAGGCTAGTGCATTCATTGGAGATTTCATGGATTTTTGCAAGATAAGAAACTATGTCCTCGTACTCTTCCATTCGAAGTAACTCAAACCTATCCATTAAAATTCTAAGCCTCGTAGCTTTAACACTTGGAGCTCCCTCACATTGAGTTTGCAAAATATCCCAAGCCTTTGGCTACACTCTCATTAGTGATAAGTTTGTACATATTTCCGTAAACATGGCCGGAAATAGCACCCATAGCTTTTGAATTATAATTAGCAACTGAATTTCTTCAAGAGTCCATTGCTCTTCGTGTTTTCTTTCGAAAATAGACTCACCAACACCGCACGCAGCTTCTTCTCCACAGTAGGAGGTTGCCATGCAACAAGGATACACATCCAAGCCCTTTCATCAATACTTTTGATGTAATTACGTATTTTAGACTTCCAAAGAGAATAGTTCGTACCATCCAAGACCGGAGGCCTGTTTTGGTGATTTTGGTATTCCATAATGACTACACTTTCTGGATCAACACTCAGTAATATATCGAGAGTTGGCTCTGATACCAATTGAAAGTTTCGTGTAGCTAGGAAACTTAGATCACGCAATAGGCAAAGGATGTGAGTACAGATGTGTCTCACAACTGTCCACACATCCACAGATAATGCAGCGGAATAAAGTAATTAAAAGCAAATTAAATGCAATAACTCAAGAGTTATTTACGCTCACTGATCTGTGTGATCAGCAAACTAGGCTTACGCCCAAAAACTTTTCACTATAAAAACTTTGTTACTTACAAAAATACGAATAAGTGAAAACTAAAAGACGAAAATACTAAACAAGTTCTAATCACCTTCTACGATAAGAACAGACTCCCTTTCCCAAGTAGACTCTATTCCAATCAGAAGTAAAACAAAGAACTTGACAAAAACGTAGATGTGAGTTTCGGATGTATGTCACAACCTACACTCACAACCTAAAACAATATTATGAAAACGTGAAGAAGAAAAGTATTATTCTCTCAAATAAATCTCTAAAGCTCTATCTTCTCTTGTGCTGGTCTCTTGTATTTATAGGCACCTTGGAGAAGATCTTCACGAATCCAAACTCTTCCATATGTGAGAATCCAATTCCTACAAGGAAACATAAAGCACACTCACAAAGAAAGAGATTGTTAGTAGGTTAGTCCTAATATAAAACTATGTACATAAATAAAAGATATTTACTATATTTACAATGTCCTTTTCAAAGTAGGATAATAAAAGATATTTACTCTATTTACAAAGTCCTTTTCAAAGTAGGATACTTATGAATCTTTCCATGAAAGCATAAAATCAACTTACCAAAAATTCCTCTTTGATTCGAAATAGGAAACACTTTATTTCTTAAAACTAAAATCCTTTTCACAATAGGACAATATAAATCTTTCCATGAAAGTCCCAAAATCAAATCACCAAATATGCTTATTTGGTTCGAAATAGGAAACATATTTGTTCCCTAAAAAGCACACGCTTTCAGACTTTGTCTTTGAAATGGGTTAAATTTGGCCCAAATGTAAATGGTCTTTCTAATAAGAGTGTAAAATGGGTTTGAATTATTAATGGACTTTAGCATAATTATTTTTTAATGTCAACATTTATTTGAGAAATAAACAGTAAAAAAATCATTTATGTCAACTCTATTTTTTTAAACTAATATATGTCAGTATATTTATATTTGAAATTTCAATTATAATATAATATATGTATATATATTAAAATTATTTTATTCGAATATTTAATTCTCAAATTAAAATACAGAAAATGTTTCGCCGCAAGTGAATGTATCAGGAGGTGGAGGTGAAAATTCCCGTTATATTTCGTTCGGTCAACCATTATCTAATATAACCAACGGTATGATAATACTTAATGCTTCTTTGTAACTTCGTTATTAATGTATTTATATATTTTTCAGCATGATATTTTTTAGTAGATTAAATTTCTTTCATATATCTTTTATGTTTGGTTTATTTGTTTTAATAATTTGTCAAAAATAAATATTTACATTTGATATGCAGAAAATGTTTCACAAAAATTGGACAAAACAAGAAGCCGAGGTGAAACTAATCGTTTCATTTTTTTCGGTCAACCATTATCTAATTTAACAAATGGTATGATAACATTTAGTATTACTTGAATTGATATTTTGTCAAATCCTTTATATGTAGGGGAAATTACCGGTGGATCCCTCGTCCCAAGTCAAACGATCAATTAAGATATAAATTTTGAAATTTAACCAACTAATCCGGCTTCATAATCAAAATTTCACCTAGTCCTTCCTACCCAAAAATATGAAACTAACCCCCTCTCTCTCTTCTCTCACTTTCTCACTCTACCAACCCTTCCCCTTCCCTTCCGGCGGCCCTTCCCTTTCCAACTCCGGTGACCCTCCCATTCCTCTCTATTTCTTCTTTAAAATCACAACTCAATCGACGCCATTTTGTATTATCCTCTCCCTAAAATGCCTATGGACCGTTCGAATTCAACCGGTAGTATAACGGCGACCGTATTGTCGGTCGAATGCTCTATACACACTCCTTCTCTCTACTTTCTCTCTCTACACTCCTCAAACTCAGACAACACATCGTCCATTTCGTATGAAACATTTCTGAGCCTGATGCGCCAGAGTTTGACGGTGTCATCGGTGACTTGTTTCCGGTTGGCGTCGGCGAGGAGGGCTCCGATTAACTGGAAAGTTGTTTCTATGTTGCGGATTTCTTCGATGACGTTAAAGACTAGCTTGATTTCATCTTCAATTAGGGTTTGCAATTCGGTTAGGAGGAAACCACCTTCTGGATCGCTGGATTCAAACCCAGTTTGATGTTTCGGATCGTCGCTATTTCTGGAGTTGATGAAGCTGGTGTAACGGCAGCAGATTCAATTGGAACATATACTGTTGAAGGCGTGGAGGGCGTCGAATGCCACGGTGACTCTGTCAATTTTGTGGGAATTTAGTTGGTATTGATTTTGCGTAGCTGGCTCTGTTCTGACTTTTGTTTATTGGGGTCTTACAAGGAACTAAGCTAAGTTTTTGAAATATGAGGCTTAGAGCCATTTATGAGTCTGTTCAGCTTTGGCAAAAAATAAAATTGTGAGCCTGCCCAAGAAGTCCATTTTGGAAAGTCTGACTTTTTTGTAGAAAATATTTATAATATTTTTTCTATTCACTTTCAAACTTTTAGTTTTGCAAATATATAGTGAACTATGAGTTTTTTTTTTGGTAAAAAATCATTTAGGGACAGTCTTTGAAGAAAAGTTTCGAAAGTCATTTATTTTGGGACAAAAATGGCCATTCAATTTGGGACAGAGGGAAAACAAAAATATTTTAATTCCTCTCAACTGAATTCAACCACGTCTTGTTATGTAGAGTCTGCCAATAACATGATCGAGGCATCTCTCTCTTGATTCATCACTCAAGGTCATCTATAGTCGCTATTCTTGCCTATCTTGATGACAAATATGTCAAATAACAGTGAACTTAACAAAAACCAACAGTGAACTTAAGTAAAAACAACTGTGAACATAACAAATATGTCAAATAATCTCATAAAATTGCAAAAATAGAGGCCATAAAGGACTAAAACAACTGTGAACTTAACAAAAAATAACTGTGAACTTAAGTAAAAACAACTGTGAACATAACAAATATGTCAAATAATCTTATAAAATTGCAAAAATAGAGACCATAAAGGACTAAAACAACTGTGAACTTAACAAAAAACAACCGTGAACTTAAGTAAAAACAACTGTGAACATAACAAATATGTCAAATAATCTCATAAAATTGCAAAAATAGAGGCCATAAAGGACTAAAACAACTGTGAACTTAACAAAAAACAACAGTGAACTTAAGAAAAAACAACTGTGAACATAATAAATATGTCAAATAATCTCATAAAATTGCAAAAATAGAGGCCATAAAGGACTAAAACAACTGTGAACTTAACAAAAAACAACATTGAACTTAACAAATAGGTCAAATAATCTCATAAAATTGCAAAATAAAGGCTATAAAAGACTAAAAACAATTGTGAACTTAACTAAAACAACTGTGAACTTAACTAAAAAAATATGTAAATTAAGTAAATAATAGTCATTTTCATGCAGAAATTATGAATTTAGCTAAAACAAATGTGAACTTCTCTTAATTGTTATTGGAACAAATGTAAAAAATAACTGTGAACTTATCAAAAACAACTGTGAACTTGTAACAACAATGAACTTCTCAAATTTGCTCCAAATTATATGTTGATGCTACTAGTTTGATTCGTATTGACGATACGAAAACAACGGTGGTTTCAGATTTTTTTTTTTGAGTTCTAGATCTTAAGATATTTTATTTTAAAGTTTTGGGAGGAAAAAAAAAACGAAAAAATAGGGGAAGAAAGGGACAGCGACATCTGTCCCTTTTATGTCGCATGGGGTGCCTTTATCAAAAACGGAGTGTCATTATAAAGCGTGGACCTGGTGGAATTTCTTCAAAATGTGTGTCCTTGGTGGTTATTTTCATTAGAATGAGGGATTATTTGATAATTGCCCCTTATATGTATTAATTTTTTATGTCAATATTAATTTCTATTTTTCTTACAATTTTTTGTAGGTCAAACTACTTCAACTGTAATTGACCTTACCATTGATGAAGGTTCTCCAAATTGCATGAATAAATGTAAATTTATATTATAATGTGTTCATAAATTTATAATACATAATATATTTATAATACCTTTTAATTATGTTTATCATTTAATTTATATCAAATCAATGACAACAGCAGTGACTTCAACCGGTATGAATTCGAAAAATCAACATGTTGGATCAAGTTCGGGAGTAAAATCAATTGAAAAAGGAACTAGAAAGCGTAAAGGTATTATCTAAAAAATATTTTTTAAAAAAATTTTTATTAAGACAAAAAAAGTGTTGGGTCATTAGATTGCTTTCTAATTATATTTATTTTTATATTAAATTATTTTTCTGTATTTTTAGCTATATTTTTTCCTCCTACAGAATTTGGCTCGGTTCAATCAATAGTTATAAGTGCGTCCGTGAAGAAGCTGGTTCAAGTTCTGAAGTTAAATTTGCTCCAAAAAGAACCCGAAAGCGAAAAAAGTATTTATTTTTAAATAAAAATCATTTAACTTTTATATATTTTCATTTGTTTATAATTTAATTTTCTTAATTCAATTTAATAGGCGCATTTGTTCCTCCAATACCATTTAACGACAAAGATGTGGATACAAATTCTTATTTTACTAAAGGTACATTTTCTAACATATATTTTTCTTATCATGCAAAGTATGATTATATTTTTTGAGCAATTGTTCTTATGTTTTAATATACATACAGAGTATATGGACTTTGGTGATCCTTCAAACAAATGTCCACACTGTAATGCATACTTTTGGTTTGGAGAGAGATTGAATAAGAGATTCAAAACGACTTTGGATCCAAAATATTCGGGATGTTGTATGAATGGAAAAGTTCAACTACCTCCGATGCCTGATCCCTCGCAGTTGTTCAAGGATTTGTTATATGGTCAATCGGATAAAAGTCGCATGTTTAAAGAAAATATTCGATCATATAATATGATGTTCTCATTCACTTCTATGGGAGGTAAAATATTATCATGGCATCAATAAGGGGAATAGTCCTCCTGTTTTCAAATTATATGGTCAAAACTACCATTATATTGGTAGTCTTTTACCTACTGAAGGAAAGCCTCCTAAATTTGCTCAGTTATATATTTACGATACATAGCATGAAGTTGAAAACAGAATTACTTGCATTGGGTAAGTAAATATGAATATTTTAAATTTAACGTCTCTTATTAATGTCTCATTTTGATAGTATGATACATTTTTTTACTATTTTCTTATATAGGGATGATCAAATTCGAAAAAGTTTACATGAGGAAATTGTGACCGACTTGAAGAATATTCTTGATGAGAATAACGTTCTTGTGAAATCATTTAGAATGGTTCGTGATTCACTATGTGAAGGGAATGAAAGCAATATGAGACTAAAGCTAATTGCTAGAAGAAAGATTGATGGTCGATGTTATGATCTACCGCAGAAAGATGATGTGGCATTGTTATTGGTCGGTGATTTTGATAATGTAATTGGTGAAAGAGATATTGTTATTGAGACGAGCACAGGATTGCTACAACGAATTACGGAGCTTCATCCTTCTTATTTAGCTTTGCAATATCCTTTGCTATTCTTATTCGGACAAGATGGTTATCGCGAAGATATTTTTATGAGAAATGTCCAAAACGAATCAACAAATGGCAAACGCTATAAGTTGAGTATGAGAGAGTATTTTGCGTATCGAATGCATGAAAGAGAATCAGAATCAGACAATATTTTTAAAACTAAAAGATTGTTTCAACAATACCTGGTAGATACATGGACCATGGTCGAAACTGGACGTTTGACTTTTATGAGATTACATCAAAAGCAGCTTCGGTGTGAAATGTATAATGGTTTAACTGAAGCTCTTGCCAAGGGAGAAGGGAATCCTTCAAGTCGCGGCAAAAGAATATGCCTGCCATCTACTTTTATTGGTGGTGCCAGGTATATGATACAAAATTACCAAGATGCTATGGCCATATGCAGATGGATTGGTTATCCGAATTTGCTAATTACATTTACATGTAATCCAAAATGGTCTGAGATTTAGCGTCTTCTTCTACAGAAGGAAAACTCGCAAGTAGAAGATACGCCTGATATTATGTGCAGGTTGTTTAAAGCCAAGTTAGATGAATTGATGGATGATCTAGAAAAGAAACAAATTTTCGATCCAGTAAGCAGGTATTAATATATTTTATATTCATGTTTTTTTTCTAAAGTGAATATTGTGATCTTATCTCATTTTTATTTAAACTTAATCTTTACAATTATTTACATGATTGAGTACCAGAAACGTGGTTTTCCGCATGTTCATATCATTTTATGGCTAGGAAATGATGATGATTGCTCTGTGGTTGATAGAATTGATAGTATAATTTCTGCTGAGATTCCAGATCAACTACTCAACCGCATTACTATAACGCTGTGAGGGATTTGATGTTGCATGGTCCTTGTAGTAAAGCTAGACATAACTCGCCCTGCATGGTAAAGGGTCGTTGTACCAAATATTTTCCAAAGAAGTTTAGCGAGGTGACTTTCATTGATGAAGATGGATATCCGATTTAGAACCGCCCGGATAATTGTCGTACTATAGAAGTAAAGGGCGTACATCTTGACAACAGATATGTAGTTCCTCATAGTCCTGAGTTGTTAATGAAATATGGGGCTCATATCAATGTTGAGTGGTGCAATCAGTCTCGGTTAATCAAATATCTTTGCAAGTATGTAAGCAATGGGCAAGACAGCGTTACTGCAACCTTTTGTAAGACAGCAAGTGATGATGGAAGCAAGTCTAAAGTTGATGAGATAAAAAATTACTTGGATTGCAGATTCATAACACCTTGTGAGGCTGCTTGGAGATTGTTGGGTTATGAAATTCATCATAGAAATCATTCGGTTGAAAGATTGTCTTTTCATCTTCCAGGTCAACAAAACATTGTTTTCTCTGATAATGATAAAATTGATCAAGTCATAAATCGTCCAACTTCAAGAGAAAGTATGTTTACTGCTTTGATGGAAGCAAATAAGAAATATAGCGATGTAGCCAAAACTTTGACTTACGCTGAGTTTCCCACGAAATTTGTTTGGGATCAAAGAGAAGGAAGGTGGGAACCGAGAACTCGCGGCTTCAAGATTGGACGACTTTTCTTCGTTGCTCCTGGACAAGGTGAACTGTATTATTTGAGAACCTTGCTAAATATTGTTCGAGGACCAACTTCTTTTGAGGAGATTAGATGTGTTGGCAAACAGCAGTATAACTCTTTTAGAGAAGCATGTTATGCTTTGGGACTGCTTGATGACGACAAGGAGTATGTTGATGGGATTAAAGAGGTCAGTCAAATGGGGATCTGCTGCTTGCGTGAGAAATATGTTTGTCAGACTATTGATGTCAGGATCATTATCACGCCCGGAGTATGTCTGGCAAACTTGCTTGGAATATTTGTTAGAGGATATTGTTTACATGCGTAGACTTCTTTTAGATCATCAAGGTAACGCATCTAATTTTATTAAATACACTGCATTATATTTTATAAGTTACTCTATTATTCGTAAGTATTTTATCAGTAATTAATATAAATTCTTCAACAATTTCATAGGATTGGAACTCAGTAAGGAAGAACTTGAAAATCATACTCTCTTGGAAATCGAGAAACTCTTGCGTAGGAGAGGAAAAAGCCTTCGTGATTTTCCTGATATGCCTTACCCAAATAATTTTGATCCATTAATGTTCAACAATAGCATGATTTTAGAAGAGTTGAACTATGATAGAGATTCACTGGATGCCGAGTGCAAGAGATTATTGGCATTATGTACATAAGAACAGAGAAATTCATACAATGCTATTATGCATGACATTGATCTTGACATTGGAGGAGTTTTCTTCTTGTATGGATCCGGAGGAACAGGGAAAACATTTTTGTGGAAGATTCTTTCCTCTGCTTTACGATCTAAAGGTGAAATTGTATTGAATGTGGCTTCAAGTGACATAGCTTCACTTTTGCTCCCCAATGGTCGTACTGGTCATTCCAGATTTGGTATCCCTTTAACATTGGATGAAGATTCAACATGTAATATAAAGCAAGGTACTCCTCTTGCCGAGCTTATTGTCAGAACTAAGCTTATCATCTGGGATGAAGCTCCAATGGTTCATAGGCATTGTTTCGAAGCTCTTGACAGGAGTTTAAGGGATATAATGAGGTTTAAGAATCCAGATAGCTTAAATCAACCATTCGGCGGGAAGACAATTGTTATGGGTGGAGACTTTCGTCAGATACTTCCAGTAATTTCGAAAGGTACCAGGCAAGATGTTGTTATGGCCACAATCAATTCTTCATATTTATGGTCTCATGTCAAAGTTTTGAGACTTACCAAGAATATGAGACTTCAAGCTATGGACAATGATGAAAGTGGAATTGAGCTTAAGGAATTCTCCGATTGGATACTGAGTATTGGAGATGGTACTTACGGTGATGATAATGATGGTGAGGCAACAATTACTATTCCCGAGGACCTAATTGTTAGTGCATCAGACGATTTGGTTCAATCTATTGTTGAAAGCACATATCCCAAGTTTACTGAGCATTTGATCCTGATTATCTACAAGGAAGAGCCATTCTTGCTCCAACACTTGATGTTGTTGAGAAGATAAATGATTACATGGTCTCTTACAACTAGGCAGAACAAAGAACTTATTTAAGTTCTGATTCTATTTGCAAATTCGAGAGTAATTCCAGTTTCTTTGCTGACATTCATTCGACCGAGTTCTTGAATACTATCAAATGTTCTGGATTGACCAATCATGAACTCCATTTGAAGATCGGTACACCAGTGATGTTGTTAAGAAATATTGATCACGGTGCAGGCTTGTGTAATGGGACAAGATTAATTATTACAAGTCTCGAAAATCATGTTGTGGAAGTAAAGATTCTAAATGGTTGTAACACTGGAGATAAAGTGTTTGTTCAAAGAATGTCATAAACACCATCAGATATACGCTTGCCATTCAAGTTACAAAGACGTCAGTTTTCGTTGGTTGTGTCATATGCAATGTCAATTAATAAAAGTCAGGGTCAATCTCTTTCCAATGTTAGCATCTTCTTGAAAAGGCCTGTATTTAGTCATGAACAATTGTATGTTGCGTTGTCGAGGGTCACAAATCGACATGGGTTGAGGATACTAATGTGTGATGAAGATGGAAACGCCACCAATGAAACGACAAATGTTGTCTATAAGACAATTTTTCAGAATTTGTTATATTATTTAGTATTTGATATACTTATATAAGTAACTCTTTTATTAATGTCATGTTTCTTAATTACATGAAAGTTCATTACAATATGAACTTTTTTGGTTGGGTTTCTATTTATGAAAAAAACGTTTTGTCGTGCATTTTAACGCACGAATGGCGTACTAGTTTATCATAAAGGCACTATTATTTTTTTTAACGCGTAAAATATTAGTAACTAGTACATATGCCCGTGTCCAAGGACACGGGTGTGTTTTTTTTTATTTTTTTTTCAAATTAATTTTTTTTTTAATTTAAAAAAAAAATAAAAAAATCAGTTACTTAATTAATTTAAGTAAATCCTCCTAAAGCCCACTCTTAGCCCAAACCCAAAGTCTTAGTTCAAACCCAAAGTCTTAGCACAAATTAAGGCGAAAATGAAAGCAAAATAAATAGTGAGGAGGGAAATAGAAAAACTCCTCCTAACCTGCTCATGTAACTGCTCACTATGGGTTTAATTTATACTATAGATTATAAAAAAGGAAAAACACAAAAAGGATAAAATTAACCACGTGCAACCCACGTGTCTAATCATCCCTCATGGTTCACGATGACCTGTATCAAAATCACTCCTCTCTCCCCCCCGGCTTCCCGTTAAAAACCTTCTCCGTCAATTACACACAGTGAGAATCCA
The DNA here is from genome assembly GCA_022495995.1 of Adenophora triphylla var. japonica. NCBI lineage: Eukaryota > Viridiplantae > Streptophyta > Magnoliopsida > Asterales > Campanulaceae > Adenophora > Adenophora triphylla. The sequence continues at coordinate 71,271 of JAFEMH010006060.1, forward strand.
CTAAATTACCCCAATCGACCTTTCAATCTTCCCAGATCTTCCCAAATTTCGGTAACCCGAGCTCAATTCAGATCCCATATCACTCCGATTCGTAATCAAAATCGAAAATTTAATCCCTAAAACCCCATAAAATTTCCCAAACTGGAGCAGTTGAAGACAATCGGAAGGGAGCTCGCAATGGGCTCCCAAGGCGGATTCGGCCAGTCGAAAGAGTTTCTTGACCTTGTTAAATCAATCGGCGAAGCTCGATCCAAAGCCGAGGAAGATCGTATTGTCCTCCACGAGATCGAAACCCTAAAGCGGCGAATCATCGAACCGGACATTCCCAAACGGAAGATGAAAGAGTATATTATCCGCCTTGTTTACATCGAGATGCTTGGACATGATGCCTCCTTTGGATATATTCATGCCGTGAAGATGACCCACGATGACTCGCTGCTGTTGAAACGAACTGGGTACTTGGCGGTTACGCTTTTTTTGAACGAGGATCATGATTTGATTATACTGATTGTGAATACGATTCAGAAGGACTTGAAATCGGATAATTATTTGGTGGTTTGTGCTGCTTTGAATGCTGTTTGTAAGCTGATCAATGAGGAGACTATTCCGGCTGTGCTGCCGCAGGTGGTTGAGTTGTTGGGGCACCCGAAGGAGGCGGTTAGGAGGAAGGCAATAATGGCGCTTCATCGGTTTTATCAACGATCACCATCTTCTGTCAGCCATCTTGTTTCTAATTTCAGAAAGGTGAGTTGTTTCTGCATGTGTATTCTTCTTTTCTATACCTGGTGCTTTGGCGATTTCTACCTGCATTGCATTTTATCTGGGTGGATATTTTGTCTTTCACCCGGTAATAAATGGCTGATCAGCTTTTAATTAATAATACAAAATCTATGTTGGCACATGCTGATTGGTTGTGTAGAGTTGCAGGTTCCTCCCTAAATGATGATTGATGAAGCATATGGTTTTCAACGATTTATCATGTGCACTGAGATTTTTTCTTCACTCAGTTTGTCACATTTTCACTACTTTCAATTTTCTGGAAAAGGTTTAAATGTACTTAAAGGGTCTTTGCTACAAAAGTGTTTCTTATTCTGTGTTATACTTTCATCTTCGCAGAGGCTTTCCGACAATGATCCTGGCGTGATGAGTGCTACTCTTTTCCCTCTGTTTGATCTTATTACTATAGATGTTAATTCTTATAAAGATTTGGTTGTTAGCTTCGTGAGCATTCTTAAGCAAGTAGCTGAACGCAGATTGCCGAAGGGATATGATTATCATCAGACGCCTGCTCCATTCATACAGGTAGCTATTTGATTTCTCTGCCCAGTCGCAGTTAGGTGCTTTGATTCTGTTAAATTCCTTGTTGCTTCAATTCCAATTATAAAGATGGTCAACAGGCCTGTTTTTCGTGAGTTCTTTTCTTGCTGACAATAACCAGCTATATATTCCAGCTACATTGAGATAGTAGAAAATAAATGAATTATATGATTTACGCTACACAAATTTGGGCTTTTGCATTATCTCATCAAAACTGTATTGAACTGACTTATAAAAGAAGGCTACATGAAAGTAACACATAATATGGGAGTTTGAGAAAATATGCTACTTGTGCTGGGAGCAGCAACTCTAAACATATGAAAAGGGCAGAAAGTAAGGTGTTGGAGCGGGAATGAAACAGAGGTTGCCGGACTCGTTGGGCTGAACTGAATTGCAGTTCGAAAACTTGTTGGCAAACTTATGTTTAAATTATTAAGCCATGAAAATTTCCTTTCTTCTCATGTAGATAGTGAAAGTTAACAACAATATTTTCAGCAAGAAAAAATCTCTAGACAGATGGATTAGCTAGTGCCAACGTAAAAAAGGAAGTAAGGAATTGTTTTTATTCATGATTGGCCTCTAATATTTCATGTTGAAAGTTGTAAGGATAAAGTGATAAACCTAATATCAGGGTCTGGTCACTGGGGGCGTGGAAGTTTCTGCTGTGTGCAGCCTAACCATTACTATGCGTCTATTTGGTTTTGATCCTTGATGCTCGCAGGTCACTTGTCACTAGGGAGAAATCAGTTTGTGAATAAATCTGACAGGAATAGATTGTCTAGGTTTTGAAACTGGAAAGAATGACAAGTGTGAGGATCAGACGAAACCTCTTATAGGAGTTGCACATCCTGTTAATTCTGTTGATGAGAAGTCAGAACGAAATGATTCATTTCATCTTTATCTAAAATAGTTTTGTCTGCCAAGTATTGACTGCTCACATGGACCACAAGTTGGAGCATGACGAACTAGATATAATTGGGTAAGAGGATGGTCAGGTTTCAATATGGGATTTTTTTTTGTTGCAGTTTTTACTGGCCTTATTACCTTTTTAGTTTTCTTTTGGTTTGGCATTGGATTACTCCCAAAAATTTCTGTTTTCTAAACAAAGATGTGGATAATTTCATTATGTTGGTTTAGGCTTTAGACATCTCTTGCATTGAGAAATGTTAGATGCAGGTAAAAATTTCATGTGGTGATTATGAATTTTGTCATTGTCAGTTACTGCCATCTAAAAGTTTTATTGGAGAATGTTATATATATATATATGTATATACATATATGTATATATACATATACACATATCTACATATATGTATATATACATATATGTATATATATACATATATGTATATACATATATACATATACACATATATACATATATGTATATATACACACATATACATATATGTATATACATATATACATATACACATATACACATATACATACATATATGTATATACATATACACATATATACATATACATACATATATGTATATATACATATACATATATATATATATATATATATATGTATATATACATATATACAAATACACATATACACATATACATACATATATGTATATACATATACACATATATACATATACATACATATATGTATATATACATATATATATATATATATATATATATATATATATATATACTACTGTTCTTTTCTCACATTTTTTTATTTAGCAATCTACTCTATTTTTCTTTTTGAGTTCTTGTCCTTTTAGCAACATTTCCTTATCATGTGCAGATTAAGTTGCTGAAAATTATGGCAGTGCTCGGCAATGGAGATAAGCAGGCTAGTGAGCAGATGTACACTGTTGTTGGTGATATAATGAGAAAGAGTGATACAACAAGTAACATTGGGAATGCGATTCTTTATGAGAGTATATGCTGTGTTTCATCTATACATCCCAGTCCTAAGTTATTAGAAGCTGCAGCTGATGCAATTGCAAAATTTTTGAAGGTCTGTGTTTTGGAGTTTATGTGCGATTCTGTGATTCACTTAACTTAACAATGCATCTACGACGAGCAGTTGTTTACTTTATGGTATTTTACATTTCACTTGATGTTCTTTTCTTTATTGCAGAGTGATAGTCATAATTTAAAGTATATGGGCATTGATGCTCTTGGCCGATTGATAACGATGAGTCCAGAAATTGCTGAACAACACCAACTGGCTGTCATTGATTGCTTAGAGGTGAGAGAATTATCATTTCAAAATCATTTGGAATAACTGTTGATCTTGTTTATGCATCGGTCATCCTTCTTGCATTTGTTTCTACTAGGTTATTAGTGCAAGGTTGGCACCCCGTTCGGTTGCTGATGCCTGATACTCCGTTGTTGGTATCTCCATGTGTCCAGATGTTAAGAGGTTATTCGGTATTTCAGAGAAAGAAAATAGTCTTTTCCTGATTTTCGATTCTCCTTGTTTAGGTAGTCAATCTGTGTTAGTGCGCATGTGTCATGTACTTTGTTCCACCACATAGGATTGTAGTTTTTTTTTTTTTTCTAATTTTTGGATGACATTAATGGCAAAGGATGGGAACATGATATAAAACAATCAAATTACTGTGAGGAAATCATTTTGGTAATATTGTTGTACGAATCTTGTTCAATAATCATGTAAAGGGCTTTAATGGATGAGATGCAGCGCATAACACTTGTTTTTGTTGCTCAAGAATGCAATATACTGTTCTGGTGATGGTATCTGTCAGAGTTTTAGTTTAGAGACATGAGCGAGATTCAGCTCGAAGGGATGAAGTGGTGCAACTAGGGAGTCTTTCCCCCTGACTTTAACGGCAATGGCCTGGTACTAATGCGTCTTCTTCTCCGTTTGATTATTTATTTTATTTAAGATTATATTGACCTCCAAAAGACTTATAATATAGTTCAAAGCATTGGACAGTGAAGGTTAACTCAATCCCTCTCTGGAGAGGCTCCGGACGCTAGACGGAGTTATGGAGAAAAAATATGCAAACCTAAAAGCTAGGACTTAGTAACCAAAAAAATTAAATTGCTCACCCATTATGGGCAGAATTGCTGGGATAAAGGTCAGCTCAATTTGCTGCGCTGTACTAGTTGAATCTCGCCAAAAGCCTTAGCTGACCCTAAGCGCTTATTTGGATGGTGAGGAAAAACAATGATCAATAATTATGTTGACTATGTTGCCTAATGTCCTAGAAAGAAGCTCCAACAAAAGATGCAGATAAATGCTCATGTAGTGGGCAGCATTTGAGCACTGAAATACTGTCAGATCTCTCAAGTAGCACCAAAAGTACTCTTTGCAAGGTGAGATACCTCTTAATCTGTTGGAAGGTGGAGTTCTTGAGAGAAAGCTATGATTTCCAATTCAACTTAGATTTGTGAATTACCTCATTTCATAAATTGAATATACAAAGAGTCTGGAATATCACCATTCATTGTAGATCCCAATTGCAAGCCTATTCATTAATTGGTTAGGTGCATCCTAGCAGTTGTAATTCTTTTTTACTTGCATAGGTGTATCAGGATAAAATGCTGGCCAATTATGCTTTCCAAGTGATACCCCTTCCCCGGTCTATAATTGTTTGGTGGTATTAGATAGCTTTTTACTCGTGAAGATATTCAGGTTTTACTATTTGCTTGAACAAATGAGTTCAGGAAATTCATAGTGCTAACTTTGTTTGATTTTGAAGAAAATAGATTTTGATACAGAGGTAAAATGTTAGCAATTTGATAAATCTGTGACCACTGCGAATTATAGTGATCAAGGGTTATGGGCAGTAGGAAAGATAGGTGCATGTGGCTACCTTTGTAAAAGTTCTGTCTTGGTAGTACTTAAGTTCTGTTAAAAATATGTAAGAATTTACAATACTTGTTGAAGCAGAGTAGGCCTCTCAACCTTTTTACCAAAATTAGTGACCTCTAGTATGAATTAACCATGATACAACATCAGTTAAAATGCCAGTTTGGTTGTAGTTATATGATGTTCTGCGTTTCGGCCAAGAAGAGATTGGGTCGTAACTCGTATATACTTTGAATAAGCTTGAAGGTTCTCTCAGTCACTAATCTGCCTGGATTGTAGAGAGTGAAACTGAGTAGATCTCTCAACCCTAGCTGCAGACGAAAATGAGTTTGTATTTCTGCCGACCATGACACTGCTTTAGCAACCCTATAGCAGTGCAGCTGCTTCGTTTTCATCTAAGTCACCCTTCTTGATTTCGACTTGTAGTTACGTAGTCTGGGTGGAACTGCTGTATATATTACCTTTGTTTTAAAGTGAACTATGAAGTTGAAAAAATTTGTAGTAAACTTAGAAAGTCTGTTATGTAAATTTAATAAATTATTATATGCTTTGTCATGCAGGATCCAGATGCCACTCTGAAGCGGAAAACTTTTGAACTGCTATATAAAATGACCAAATCTTCCAATGTTGAAGTGATTGTGGACCGCATGATCGACTACATGATAAGCATCAATGATAATCATTACAAGACCGAAATAGCATCTAGATGTGTAGAACTTGCAGAGCAATTTGCACCTAGCAACCACTGGTTTATTCAGGTTTGGTTTTGTTGTTTCACATATTTCATAAGAATTTGTCCCTCAAAACTCTTAATAATCAGCTTTTTCTTACTTGTCCACTCTACAGACTATGAATAAAGTATTCCAGCATGCGGGGGATCTAGTAAATACAAAGGTAGCACATAATTTGATGCGGCTGATTGCCGAGGGCTTTGGAGAGGATGATAATACGGCAGATAGTCAGCTGAGATCATCAGCTGTATGTAATCTTGCAACTTATTTCTTATTTCTGCCAATGCATGTCATTGCTCAAAATCTATATCTGCTGTTCCGTAGGCAAGTGCTTCATGTGTTGTTGTGATTAAATTGATAATGCAGTTTGATGGGTTCTCTGTCCCTCCCACCCCCTCTTCTTTCCCCTTCCTTTCATATTATGTAAGAATGTAGGTTTTTGAATGATGATGCTTCAGCAGAAGAAAATAAAGATGTGTGCACCCTTTGTGTTGTGATCTTTTGCATCCTGCAAGATAGTTGCTTTGTATGTGATATAATACTTGTTTTAATGACTTGCTGGCAATATATTGGGGGGGGTCCATATACAGCGACTTAATCCTGTAAATTCCTTTACCTCCCGGTTTTCTTTCTCTTTGCAATGGATGAAAGAAGCAAACACTCTCTTATACTTTCTCTTACTATTCTTTATTATTGAGAGATTTGACATGATTAATGGTAAAACTCCTTTAGTTACTAATGATTCATCGCTAGTTTAACTGGAACTACTTTCTGGGTTCAGGTGGAATCTTATTTGCGTCTAATTGGAGAACCAAAGCTTCCATCTACCTTTCTTCAGGTAAAAATGGTCGAAAATATTTTCTGTTTTAGTAGTTTCCGCTTGTTATAATACTTCTTACTATATTTAAATTGCAGGTCATTTGTTGGATTTTGGGAGAATATGGTACTGCTGATGGTAAATATTCAGCCTCCTATATCAGTGGGAAGCTATGTGATGTGGCGGAGTCACATTCAAGTGATGATACAGTGAAGGTATGTGCAGCACTAGTATTTATCATAGTGAATAATTATGCTTTGTAATTTGTTTTGTCAGAATTTATGGTACAGTGGTTCAATGGGTCATCTCCTGACCGAAACTGTTTTCTAATTGTTTCTGTTTTTATTTTAATGCTCTTCCTACGTGTGTTTGAACGTTTCTCAGCTTTATCATTCATAACCATTATTTCTAATACCGGATTATGTCCTACATTGTTGTATTGAAAGTAGGGTTTAGTTTCTCTGTGTAAGACACAAAAAGATGTATGGTCAGGCTATTTATACATGATCCCTTGGATTTATTTATTTACTAACTCCATCCCAAATGAATGACCAAAAAACTTTCAAATTTGCTCTTGATCAAGAGTAAATTTGAAATTTTTTTGGACATTCATTTTAGGACGGAGGGAGCATTATTTATTTTATTATGGCGCTGCTTGTACATGATGAAATGTGATATGAGTGTCTGTTAGTATGTGTTTTTCCTTTTGAACCCCCAGAATGATGTATAGTCATGCTACTGATACTTGAGTCATGATCACTTAGTGTTGACATTATGCAAGGACCAACACCGTATTTGAGAGAAAACTCTCAGGGTTTAGTTTTTAGTGATGTAATTATCTCTAATTTTGTGTGTTGGAAAGCTTATAACTCCCTACTAGCTAGTGGTATGAAGCTTTTACATGTTTATCTGTTTTGCACTGGACTTCTATATTTTGATTGATTATGAGAATACAACTTGTCGTTTCTCATTATTTGAAAATCTTCAGCCGCTAATATCTCCCGTCATGTCGCCCCAAAATCCTTTTATCTCTCTTCCCTCCTTTAGAAGCCTAAGCAAAATGATCAACTTGTCCCTTAGAACTCTAGTTTCTTTTCCCGGAAAGGCAAAAACTATATTTTAGTCACTGAACTTTAGCTTTTTTCAAAATGTTATCATTGAACTATTATTTTTCAAAATGTTCTCACTGAACTTCCACATTTTTCAAAATGTGCTCACTCTGTCGACAAATTCGCTAAAAAATCTAACGAAATTGAACCACATGACCTCACATGACTAATTTCGTTAAATACAATCTAGGGTGAATGGTTTTTTGGGGGAATTAATTTATAATACTTCCTATAAATTATGTGCTTATGACATTTTACATTAATTAATATGTAGTTTTTATCATATATGTCAACAACGTTAACATATTGGATGAAAAATCTTAATAAACATTAGGCACGTGACTAAATTTCTTTAGGTTTTTAGCAAATTTGTTAATAGAGTGAGCACATTTTGAAAATTGTGAAAGTTTAGTGAGAACATTTTGAAAAATATTAGTTTAATGAGAACATTTAAAAAGAGCTATAGTTTGTGACTAAAATATAGTTTTTGCCTCCCGGAAACTACTGCATGTATGTTTATGCATTATTTTCAGTATAACCACCAAATTGTTTTATAGAAACATAAAACTAGTGATTCTGGATCTCTACCTTTATTGTTACTAAAGTTTCCTTTGGTTCGTCCTTGAAGACAAGTAACAAGGCATGCACATGACTAGCTCTTGGACGGAAGCAGTAAAAGTTTACTGACCGTAAAACAAATATACAATCAACTAATATGATTACAGTTGTAAGATGTACTTTTACATCAATGGACTGCTTGTCTGTCTTTTAGACATTTTCCTCTTTAATTTCATACAATTTGTTCTTAATATACATAAATAAATATAGGATGTCATATTACTTCGCATGGCAAATGATTACATTATTCTATCTGTTTAGGCGTATCTCATTAAGAGTTTCAGATTCGAGTTATTATGCCTTCTGATTTTGATTGAAGTTATTTTTCCTGCTTATTTTGAAGGTATATGCAGTGACAGCACTTATGAAAGTCTATTCATTTGAAATAGCAGCTGGAAGAAGAGTGGACATGCTACCTGAGGTAGGTAATCATAACCATCTTTCTTCCTTTTCAAAGTAAGTTGGTTTCATACTTAATTGAAATGCCGAACAGCCTAACCCTTGCAATTGAACATACCGATTGATAATATGACCATCAATGAGGTACTAGTTATCATTGTTTCTGCTATAGGTCATGTTGAAGATTTAAAGAGCATGTGACGAAAATTAAATTCCTTTATTACTTGCTACTGTTTTTTGTCCTCTTTACACCATCTTTTTATTCAATAAATGATTGGGTTATGCTTGAGGGATACTAGGGAGCAGAAATTTCCTTAATGATATTACTGTGATTAATAGGATGGAGGAGGAACATAGGGATTTTTGGAGGATGTGATCTACTGGTGCTGACTTAAGTCGAGTGTGAGGAGGTTATGTTTAGTGAGGATATGAGATCTTAAAAAACAGATTAGCGAGGGAAGTCGCCTTAAACTATAAGCTTTTTTTATTTGTTACTGCTTTGTTGAGTTGTAGTACATGAAGTATAATATAAAGTTCAAACTTGATTTGGAACTAACTTTTAGGAATCAGGGGGTGAATGCATATACTGATTTTTATGAATCTTTGTTTCACTGAAGCCTCTTTCTAGGAAGAGACTATGCTAGGTTGTAGTTAGGATGGTGGAATATAAGGTTTCCAAAGAAGGTGGTTTATTCGTGTCTTTATGTACCCCCTGTTGGAAAGGTGGTTAAGGACAATTTGTCGGGTCTGTTGATTTTCATGTGATTGAATTGGGGCGAATAAGAGACTGAATTCGATTTATGTGCTCTTGCTCCTATGAAGGTTTGATGCATTATATGTGAGGCGTATGAGATCCATAAGGCTTTTAACAATCGTGATTATGATTTTAGCTTATATGCATCTAAGCAACTGAATGATATCCTAGGATATTTTCATGGTTCAGAGTGTTTTTTAGGGTAGTTGCAAATCTGGGATGCTGTGTTGATTGCTAATCAAGTAGTGATGAATCAATTGCTCAGTAGAAAAAGTATGGATATTAAGTTGGGTTTTGGAAGACTGTTAGGTTCAGTAAGCTTTTCCCTGTGGATGGAAGAAATCCTGATAGAGAAATTGGTTATTAGGGTGTCTGTTCTCTATTTCTGGTTGGAGCAGTAATCTTTGTTTTCCTCTAAGTAGAGTTCTACTCCTTTCTTTTTTACTTATGACACCATTAGCAAGGTAATATCCAGGTAGGTTTGGGTGAGGGCTGTGTTGAATTGTTGATGGTAGGAGAGATCTGTCTCTGTCTCTTTTGAAATTGGCTTAGGATGCCATTCTTGTCCTTTAAATGGACACATATACGGAAAAAAACTATTGACTTTATTTCTTATGTTAGGAGTCTCATTTCTCAAGATTCATCTTAGTTCGGGATGTGGGATTAATTATTGTCACTGATGTCAAGATAAACCTCATGTGTGGGGCTGTGGATTAATTTGGACAAGGGATCGCTTGGCTCCTCGTCTTGTGACTGTAAGATTGTGAAGTAGAGTGGTTCATCCGACTTCTTTGCCGCCTTCAGATGTGGAGGCTTTTTGGGGTGTTGCTATGAGAGAAAGGACAGCTTTGTTTGACTGGTAGTTCTCACTCAGTTTCTTTAACAGTTTTCTGTTTGTTTTCCTCCTCTAGCTTAAGGTTCTTCTACTTGGCGTTCAGACCCCGAACCTGATAAGTTCTAAGTAAGATGTAGTTGTCGCAAAGATTAATTTAAAAATTGCAGGGGCATTAAGTGATCAAACCACCATTGGTAGTTGCATATGGAAATTGATGTGTGATTTCTAGATTGTATGCTCCCTTCATTTTCTCTTACTTCAAATGTTTTTGTGATGATCGGACCAGAAAATACCTTTTTTCAGCCCTAAAATAACAACTCTTGAATCCCAGTTAAACCCCAGCCGTCATATGAGCCTTGAAGAATAAGTCGGATATCTTGTGGTCTTCATCTGTTTGTATGTCTTTGCCTGAAGTGGTAAACACTTGTCTTTGCTTATTAATCCCAAATCACTGTGCTTTAATACATGGGCAAGGCTACGTACATCCGACCCCCCTTACCCCCACCGTAGGTGGGAGCCTTTGAGGCACTGGGGTAATGTTGTTGTTGTATTATGTCGTGGCATCTGAACCTTATATCAGGATCAATTGCTGTGAAATGTGGCATGCTATTCTCTTGTTATTGTCCTCTATTTTGTTCATATGAACTTTAAAGCATGATTCCTAAATTGGAAATCCTTTTCCTTGTCGCAGTGCCAATCCTTGATAGAAGAACTATCTGCGTCACACTCAACTGATCTCCAGCAACGTGCATATGAACTTCAGGCTGTTATCGGTCTAGATGCACACACTATAGAGAACATAATGCCATTAGATGCAAGCTGTGAAGACCTTGAGGTAATCTTCTAATGCTAGAATGTTGATTTTGATGATTTGAAATATTTCAATTTGCTTGACCTTGCTGATCATATTGGGGGGGGGGGGTTCATTAGTATCTTGTTTATGATTATCGCAATCTTATTGCCTTTTCTTAACGTGGGCCGTTTTTTTAACTGTTTTACTTTGACATATCTACAGAAACATTAGGCTAAAGCTGTAATTACTTTCTAATAGGAATTTCAACCTTTTATATGTTCATGGAGACTTTCAATAGGGGGTTATGGTTAGTGTTCGGGTTAGTTTCAAGAATGGGAGAAATATCTGAGTATCTGGAAATGGTTATATGTTTGTTCTTGGTACCCAACTATGGTGTGTGGAGGAGGCTCAATCACAAAAAGATTTGATTCAGTACCGAAAGCTTCAGCAAGAAGCTTCACCTATAATGCAATGAAATAACAGTGCATACCTGCTTGTTAATCTAGTACTCCCTCTGTCCATAAATGAATGTCCGAATTTCATTTAGGGGACATTCTGAAATTACTTACATTTTATACAACAAAATGGCAAAGATGCATAAATATTCTTGTTGTCCACTTTCTAAACATTTAGGGACAGAGGACGTATAACATAGTGATAATGAGCTTATGCATGGTTATGCGCAGTTGATTTTGCAATATTCCAGTTTCACTGATAAATAATTATTATTTTGGTCTGGAAATTTAGTGAAGATTTTTCTTATTTACCTGCAGATTGATAAGAGCCTTTCATTTCTAAATCGTTATGTCCAAGAGTCCTTGGAGAACGGCGCTCAACCCTACATCCCAGAAAACGAGCGTTCTGGAGTATTAAATATCAGCAACTTAACAAATGAAGCTTCAACGCATGCTCTTAGGTTTGAGGCTTACGAGCTTCCAAAACCCACAATGCCAACAAGAACTCCTGCAACATTAATTCCCTCAACTGAACTTGTGCCAGTATCAGAGCCATCTTATCCAAGGGAGATCCACCATGCTCCAATTATGGCATCTGTGTCCGATAGTGGTTCATCTGAACTAAGGCTACGTCTTGATGGGGTTCAGAAGAAGTGGGGTAAGCCATCCTACTCATCTGCCTCACCTTCAACCTCAGCCTCCGATTCGCACAACGGCGGGCCCCCACAATCTGACGTGGCAAGTAGTGGAAAACTCATTGCACGCGAATCTTCTTACGAATCGAGAAAGCCACAAGCTGAGATAGATCCCGAAAAGCAAAAACTTGCTGCTTCACTTTTCGGGGGTATTTCAAGGGCTGAAAAGAAACAATCTACTGCTGCCCATAAGACTTCAAAAACAAATAACAATGTGTCAGATAAGTCTCATGTACCTAAAGAAGTGACTACTTCAGAACCTCCGTCAGTGAAGACAACCCAACCTCCTCCTGATTTGCTCGACTTTGGTGAATCAACTGTTACAAGTAGTGCCCCATCTGTGGACCCATTTCAGCAATTGGAAGGTCTACTTGGTGCAACCCAAGATGGTTCAGCTGTGAGTTCTGCCTCAACTGGTGCCGTCAAAGGTTCTGATCTTATGTCATTGTATTCTGATATGACTTCAATCGGGCAGACTAGTGATGCAGTTCCTCTTTCGACAGAGAAAAATGATGCTAATCTAATTGCCCAATTGTCAATTGCAAGTGAAAAATCAAGCCAAGGAGGAAATAGGAATTTAAATCCGGCACATATGAACAAGGGTCCAAATCTAAAGGATGCCTTAGAAAAGGATGCACTTGTTAGACAAATGGGTGTGACACCTGTAAATCGGAATCCAAATTTTTTCAGTGACTTACTCGGCTGAAAATCTTGAAGGAAATCACTCTTTATGTTTTGATGGAAATTTTGAGGATATTTAGAAGCTGTGTATCAGTAAGATGGTAAACTTTACTTTCTGGTCAGAAGCAGAATCTACTTGAGCACCAAATGGAGAACCTCCCCATGTTGCCAAAAACACCAGGTATCCAGTTTGTACTCATCGTAAGAAATTGTAGCTTATAGAAATAGTTTCAGTCTTACAGAAGCTGAAGAAGCAAATAGTCTACTGGATTGACCTCCTGCTGGTGCTTCCTTGTGCATTTTGTGGTCTTCGCTCCATAGAGCTTTTACTGGATGTGTTTACTCTCAAAGCGGCATTCTCATTTCATTGTTATAATAATGAGGCTTAGTAAGACTCTTCTTTTGTTGTTATATTTTATAATTTTTTTCGGGGCCGTGCTGAGGAACTTGTACCAATTTCACATGTACATTATACTCCAATTTTCTTCTTTTATTTTTCTTTTGTCATATACTTATTTTTACAAGGGAGGCAGTGCTCTATTTTTTTTTATTGGCATTCAGGGTTATTCAAAGTTTTTGACTGGTATTGGGTCTGTGTAATAGACAGTATGACTTGTGACTTGTATAAAAGTTGTTGGCATGATATCAGAAAGAGAAGGGGGAATTGTATAAAAAGTTCCAGCTCTCTGGAGTGGTTTTCCTCTATTCCATGAAACTCATGTCTAATGCGAGTAAATATTGAACTTGGGCGACTGCGATTTACCAGACGTGGTTGAATTTGGCTGCTTTGAATGTAGCAATTTTTCGCTGAAGTTCATTCGAATGGCTGTATTTTCCTCCAGGGTTGGGGCAGTATTGCTGGTGAATGAAAAAGGTATTTTTTGTCTTGCGACAATGTCGTTTCTGATGTTAAAAAGTTTTGAGTTATATGCCCTTGTTCTTAGGGCCGGTCAAATGGAAGGTTGGATATATATTTCCAGTGTCCCGCTCGAAATAAAATTAAAATTTTGATTAATTAGTGTACACTTTTATCGAGTAATTTAAATATAAATAATTATTTTAATGAAAATCCAAAGACTGTTACTTGAGTTTACCAAAATCCTACTCACTCAGAGTAAAGATCTTAATTTCCATTGTGGTTTGTCTGATAGTGATAGTAAGGTTGTTAGTTGTTTAATTTTTTAAAAAGGACAATGCAAGCCACTTGTTACATTCAAAATAACAATATACTTACTATTTTCTATCAACTTTCTCTCTCTATCTTTATTTTTTTATACTCACAATATTTATTTTTTCTTAATCTCCGTGCAAAATCAAATTAAAAACCTTATTATCTCGTTGTGGGGTGGGGTGGGGTGGGGTGGGGTGGGGTGGAGGGAGTATTTCGAACTGGACGGAAGGAGTATTATATGATAAACTGTTGACACTTGACAGCAATCTCAGCTTATACCACTGGAAAAAAGAAGTCAACGCCGCTGGGAGAAGCAGAGGAGAGAAGGGTGGTCAACGGAAGGTTAGTTGACTAAGGCTAAAATGGCAAAGTGAAAATAAAAAAATTCAACGTGGGTAATTATTATTTTACCCCCTCTATATCTCTATCCCTAAATAATGAATATTAAAATTCAAGAAAATTTTGTTTCAAAATGATGCCTTTTTTGGAAAACGCTTTGTCACTAAATGTTTTTTTTACCAATTTTTTCCCTATTCATTCTATTATCATAAAATTAAATATTTAGAAAATGGATAATGTTGGGTTTAATGTCAGCTAAATTGAGTACGCCTAAATTAAGAGATTGAACAAGTAACGAAATGTAATTCCTGTGACAGCTACACCGGACACGACCGTGATTAGTGTTTAGTACGCCCGTGTCAACCACGAAATCTGGAGCATGAACTTGGAACAACGGACACGGGCGTGCAACTCAAAGGACACGCCCGTGCAAGAGTTTCTGGAATTTTGGCATGGCCGTGCAACTCAAAGAACACACCCGCGCACGACGTGTTTTGGGCTGGGCCGGCCAATCTTCAGCGCAGGATTGTAAAACCCTGTAAGGTTAGAAATAGGGCAGTATAAACTCCCCCTATTCCCTAACAATCAGAATTAATCTTAGTGTGATAGAGGTCTATAATTCTAAGGTTCAGAATTTCAGTTGATCATATGTTTTTCTATGTTAGGGTTTGCACAGTCAGGAATTCTTGTGATCAAGAATTCATACAACATAATTAGAGATTGTATTATATGATTTCTCAAGTGATAATAATATTCTCTCCTTCTACCCATGGACATAGCCAAGTTGGTAAACCACATCGTTGTGTTATGTGAGTGATTGATGTTTGATATTGACTCTGTTCTAACAAACGGCAATCAGAGTCGGTCTGGTTGAGAAAGGTCTAAGGGTATTACGCTGCAAAAGAAGATGGGATCAGGAATAAAATCACCAATTGACAAGTTCGATGAGAAGAATAGTTTTAGTCTTTGGCAAATAAAGATAAAAGCCCTGTTGAGAGACAAGGGTTTGTAGGCTCCAGTGGCTGTTGCAATCAGGGGTCGTCAGGATCCAAATGGCAAATCAGAAGTCGTTTCCACATGTGTTGTTGCGGCTGCAATAGCAGAAAGTTCGGAGAAGGACAAGAAGGCAGTGATGGATAAAATCCTCGTGTAATAAAAATTTCTTGCAAGTGTACAAGTTACCGAAGTAGCAATATACAAAAGTAAGGGTCGAACCACAGAGATTTGTGTGTGAACAATT
Organism: Adenophora triphylla var. japonica; assembly: GCA_022495995.1. Lineage (NCBI taxonomy): Eukaryota > Viridiplantae > Streptophyta > Magnoliopsida > Asterales > Campanulaceae > Adenophora > Adenophora triphylla. Next base: position 87,035 of record JAFEMH010006060.1, read on the forward strand.
TGGTTTAGTTAGTGTAAAAAGTAACAAAAGGGTTTGATTTTGATTTTTATTATAACTAATGACAAAAGCAATTAAGCAAATAAAATAGCAAATAAATAAAACAAGGGAGTAATTCAAGGATTAAGAAATAGTTCACGAATTGGATTCACAATATATTATCACTTTATGCTATTTATATCATGTAGAGAAAGATTCAATCTCATTCTTGAATTCGTTCACAACAGCATAAGGTTAAGATGTTAATATATTCCGCAAGGTCAATACCAACATTAAAACCCTAATATCGCTATCTTGTTTATAACTTTCACAAGGTTAATATAAACGATCAATAATTTCTCATTAAAATCATAAGAACTTAAAAACCTAGATTCAACCGAATTTCGTAAGGTCATCAATTGAATCTACAATTCTCAACAATGGTCAAATTACAAATCATCCACGCAGTGCAATGATTCATACCCAAATAAATTTAAGAGGTCAAAGGTATATTCCGTAAGGTCAATACAATTGATCTCAAGAACGATAGTTAAGAATGTTTGAGAAAAACAAGAACGAGAGAGATAGGAAGAATTAAAACCCTAGCATAAAGATCCAATATGTGCTACTACCAATCCGCAAACTAAAAAATTTAGCTACTCATATCCATAGCAATAGATATAAGAGATAAAATTAAGAACATAAAACCTGGATTGATTGACGAAAAGTAAAACAAAATCTTTGAATCTTGATTACAACCTTGAAAAGTAGACTAAAAAACCTCTCTAAAAAAGTGCTGGCTTTACATATATATACTAGGGAAAAAGGGTGGCAAAAATTAGGAAAAACGGGTAGAATCCTCCTTGGAAAAGGAAACTGAATTTCTGATTTACGGGGGCTGGGCGGTCGCTCACTTTGGTTCTGGGCGGCCGCTTACTTGTACATCAAGTTATGACTTTTGAAAACTTCTTTCTGCATTCTTCTGGAGGTCATAACTTCTTCATACGGACTCCGATTGAGACGTGCCATATATGGTTGGAAATTTATCGACGAGTACTATCCAATGGCAATGAATACTCTGGTAATATTCAACTTTGTCCTTCTGTAATTTCTATTCTTTCCTTCTTTGCCTCTTCGTTCTTGATTGTTCCTTTTTCCATTCTTTTAGATCATGTTCCGGGACTTTCTCCTTTCATCCCCTATATGCATAAACACTCCAAAGTCATAAAACAACCCAAGGTTGAGCGTAAAATAGGTCTAAATATATATCCTTTGGATGGGTGAAAACACATCCATCAAATACCCCCAAACTTATCTTTTGCTCGTCCTCGAGTAAAACAAAACTAAAATAAAATAAAACTACTAACTAACTAACTAACTAAAACAAATAAATAAATATTTTTGGAACTGTTCATTTCATATAAAAGGTTGTTGGCACAACAAATCTCAGATCTTACAACACACATAATCTATAAGCATTATCATGAACATGAAATTATATGTACATAGATGCATCTAACTTACAATAATCCATCACATAATGAAAGATGAATGAAATATGAGAGATCATTGTCACCAAAGTAAGATATTTTATAGGATCACTTACGACATGCTCTAAATCAATGATAATAAGATAAACTTTTACACATGGCCACTCATATGCATGTTTAAACACAACTGTCAACCCGACTAATCTTTAGGGATCAAATATGGCTTAACGGCTTGTAATATATCGCAACAATTGCGGGCTAGGTTTACGGTTACAAAATAAGGTAAGGACATACGAAGTCAAGCAAGTGAAACTAAGAAGTCTTCATCATACATCCTCCCTTTGAAATTTATCATTCCGCTTCATGCCAACCCATTGATTCAACCCCCAAACTTATAATTTTGTATACTTTCACACTTGGGGTTGATCACATTCCTTTCTTTTTGATCACTTTCCACTTCAACATAAGGGATGGCAAGGCTTTCTTTTCAACTTTTTTTTTTCTTTTCTTTGCACATATATATCACGAAGAATGTGCATTCAATATTTTGCTCAAGCCCCTCTTTTCAATACATTCTAACCCTTTTCTTTCTTTTCATGACCACTTTCCACCCTTGATTTTCCAAACATCACCCGCACATTCCCATTCATTCCCTAGTTTCACTTTCTTAAAAAGGTGAAAAAATTGTGTATAAGTTAAAAGGGTAGGATAGTGAGGGTACAAGATTCCATTCTTTTTCAAGCTAAAAATGGGTTCTAGCGATTTTTTTTATATAAGTGACTAGAAAATTAAAGGTTCACAAATAGGGTTCAAAGAAAATAGTCAAATATCACTTCCCGAATAGCCTAATTGATGTGTTATTGACAGTAATGAAAACATGTTCTAGGGACCCCGAGAATGCCAAAGTGATCATATAAAGGTCTCTTAAATTGATAATAATGATCAAGAAAAATAGCATGGAAGTGAAAGGTGGAGTAATCATACTTTACATGAATCAATGCAATTATAACCCCATATTGATAATAATACTCAAGATTTTAAAATTAAAGCACTCTCAAATCATCATGGACTCTAGCCAATAATCCAAAATATGAAAAGAACAAAATTATAAAATTTTTCTATTTTTTTAGGGTGACACTATATGCATTCCCCTATAAACCCACAAACTCGGAGAGATATCTACCCCCAAACTCAAAACATGATATGTCCTCATAGCAAAGAGAAATGTCTTGGGTTCAAAGGACGATATGACACAACAAAACATGTAAATAAATCAAATAAAACATACCTACTTGGGTTGCCTCCCAATAAGCGCATTTGGTTAAGGTCGTTAGCCCGACCGTTGCTCCCACCTAAATAGGATTGGAGGTGGCCACATTCTCTTTGGTCTTCACTTTCCTTCCCTTGGCCCACCTCGCACATTCACGGGCACAAACTCCCACAACTTTCCATACAAACTTACCCTTCTCTACAAGCTCGGGTGGAGCCCAAGGGATTTTCGGAACCTTTTTATTTTTCATTTTATTTTCCTTAATTTTCTTCTTCTTGGGGACCTCTCCCCCAAACTCATTCGCTGCCTTATTCTTATCACAATCAATCAACTCATCTTCCTCCACAACATCATAAGATCTGTTATCCTGAACACACATCTTGGCAAAGAAAGTGTCAGAAATATCAAGAAAACAACATTCTTCAATTTTAGCACATGAGTCAATGGTGTCAGATTTTAGAGGGAAGAAATATTTTAATGGGGACACCGACCCCTTGTGGGATCGGCCTAGGGGGTGATACGGGCCATCACAAGAATCAAGATTGTCGGCCTTGTTTTTCACGGCAAACAAGTGGGAACCCGCAATATACCTAGATTTCTCACCGCCATTCAACAACACTTCACAATCATCACTCTTACTATCATGCCATAAATGCTCATTCACTTCTACCCTATCAATAAATGACAAGAATTGTCATCATCCATAGGGTGTTGCATGGCATCAAACAGAGATATCTCAATTTTTTCACCAGCTACAGTCATAAAAAGTTTGTCATCCCCCACATTAATAATAGTATTGGTCGTCACCATGAAAGGTCTCCCAAGTAATATGGGTGAATCACGACGACTTCCTTCACTTCTTGGCATCTCAAGTACCACAAAATCAACAGGCACAATGATTGAATTTACCTGAACTAAAACATCCTCCACAATGCCCACAGGTCTTTTAATGGACCAATTCGCAAGTTGTAGGGCCATTGTGGTGGATTTTAATTCAGGTAAACCCAACTCCTCATACAAATAATAGGGCAGCAAATTAATGCTAGCTCCAAGATCCAACATAGCTTTCACCCTCTTTGACTCCCCCATAGTAATAGAAATAAGAAAGCTTTCGGGATCTTTCAATTTGGGTGGAAGACTATGTTGTACTACAGCGCTAGCATTCTCACTCATAAACACTTTCTCATTTGTCCCATACCTATGTTTCTTGGAATTTAATTCTTTGAAAAACTTGGAATAAGCAGGAATGTTTTTTATCACATTAAGTAAAGGGATATTGATGTTCACCTTAGAAAACATGTCCATCAAATCTGACATTTGCTTATCCAATTTATGTCTTAAAAACCTTCCGGGAAATGGTACGGGAGGTACAAATGGCTTGGGGGTTGGAGAATCAACTTTAGAATTTTCCCCCAACTCATTTGTACTCTTTTCACTCACATCATTATTACTACTTACAATAAAAGGGGGAGGAGAAGATGAAGATGAATTTACCTCACTACCTACCTGTTTGCCATTTCGGAGGGTAATAATGGCCTTTGCTTGATGTGGTTGGCTCGAAAAGGTCCCGGGCTTATGACCTTGTAGAGCTTCAGCCAATTGCCCTATTTGGGCCTCAATCTTTTTCATGGCTGCATCCTGATTATTGGCCAGTTGTTGGTGGTTAGCCCTCATTCGATCCATAGCCTCTTCCCAAGGCTCTTTCTTTCTCTCATATGGTCCCGGTGGTGGTGGAGGATGGAGAGGCTTATTCTGCGGTTGATTGCCTCCCCAAGAGAAATTAGGGTTCTTCCCCCACCCATGATTGTATGTCTGAGAGAATGGATTGTTCTGTGGGAACCTCTGCATATATGCCTACATCACCTGTACCTGCTCAGAATCATACAAAGAGGGACTAGTGGTAGGGCAAGCTTCATAAGAATGAGTGTTAGAGCCACAAGTTACACAACTTATATTACCAACAAATGACACATTAGATGCAACATTAGAAGTACCTCCAGCTGCATGTCAACCATAGCCTGATCAGCTTGTGTCAACCCACCATAAAAAGTTTGATGCAATAAAGGTTGAGAAAAATTGTGGAGGGGACAATGCACCAAAAGCATTTTAAACCTGTCCCATGCTTCATGAAATGCCTTAAATGAGCCTTGTGTGAACCCTATGATTTTCTGTCTATTAGTGGCTAACGTAGCATGTGGAAAGTATTTTCTCAAAAATATATCATGTAATTCATCCCATATATTAATGCTCCTAGGTGGGAGCAACATTAAACACTTCTTAGCATTGTCTCTCAAAGCAAAGGGAAAACATTTAAGTCTTAGATGCTCATCGGTCACACCCTCTCTCAATGGAAATCCTAACACTATCATCATATATTCCCTCAAGAAATTCAAAGAGTCCTCAGATGGGAGGCCATGAAATTGAGGGATCATGTTAAAAAGATGGCCTTTGACCTCATAGATTTTTGTAGCATCAATTAATACAATGCACGACACAGATGTGTCAACCCTAGGCCTAGAGAAAGTATCCATAGTGGGCGCTTGCAATGCCATTTCAAATTCAAATTCTTCTCCCTCGGTGGAAGAAGTTTCTAATTCACTCAAAGTTACCTCTGTCTCGGTGACAGAAGTTTCAGAATCAATTTCACACGCTTGAGTAGAGGGAATGACTCTCTCAACTTTGTCTATATCGTCGTTCAAAGGAACCAACTCAGGATCCAATGAACGACGAACAAACATACACCGACTAAACGAATTTGTTCAAATCACAACAAATCCCCGGCAACGGCGCCAAAAACATGATGGATAAAATCCTCGTGTAGTAAAAATTCCTTGCAAGTGTACAAGTTACCGAAGTAGCAATATACAAAAGTAAGGGTCGAACCATAGAGATTTGTGTGAGAACAATTTGGTTTAGTTAGTGTAAAAAGTAGCAAAGGGGTTTGATTTTGGTTTTTATTATAACTAATGACAAAAAGCAATTAAGAAAATAAAATAGCAAATAAACAAAACAATGGAGTAATTCAAGGATTAAGAAATAGTCCACGGACCAGATTCACAATATATTATCACTTTATGCTATTTAAATCATGTAGAGAAAGAATTCAATCTCATTCTTGGGTTCGTTCACAAAAGCATAAGGTTAAGATGTTAATATATTCCGCAAGGTCAATACCAATATTAAAACCCTAATATCGCTATCTTATTTATAACTTCCGTAAGGTTAATATAAACAATCAAGAATTTCTCATTAAAATCATAAGAACTTAAAAACATAGATTCAACTGAATTCCATAAGGTCATCAATTGAATCTACAATTCTCAACAATGGTCAAATTACAAATCATCCACGCAAGTGCAATGATTCATACCCAAATAAATTTAAGAGGTCAAAGGTATATTCCGTAAGGTCAATACAGTTGATCTCAAGAACGATAGTTAAGAATGTTTGAGAAAAATAAGAACGAGAGAGATAGGAAGAATTAAAACCCTAGCATAAAGATCCAATATGTGCTACTACCAATTCACAAACTAAAGAATTTAGCTACTCATACCCATAGCAATAGATATAAGAGATAAAATTAAGAACATAAAACCTGGATTGATTGATGAAAAGTAAAACAAAATCTTTGAATCTTGATTACAACCTCGAAAAGTAGACTAAAAAACCTCTCTAAAAAAGTGCTGGCTTTACATATATATACTAGGGAAAAAGGGAGGTAAAAATTAGGAAAAATGGATAGAATCCTCCTTGGAAAAGGAAACTAATTTTCTGATTTACGGGGGCTGGGCGGTCGCCCACTTTGGTTCTGGGCGGCCGCCCACTTGTACAGCAAGTTATGACTTTTGAAACTTCTTTCTGCATTCTTCCGGAGGTCATAACTTCTTCATACAGACTCCGATTGAGACGTGCCATATATGGTTGGAAAGCTCTCGATGAGTAATATCCAATGATAATGAATTCTTTGGTCATATTCAACTTTGTCCTTCTAGAATTTCTATTCTTTCCTCCTTTGCCTCTTCGTTCTTGATTGTTCCTTTTTGCATCCTTTTAGATCATGTTCCGGGACTTTATCCTTTCATCCCCTATATGCATAAACACTCTAAAAATCCATAAAACAACCCAAGGTTGAGTGCAAAATAGGTCTAAAGATATATCCTTTGGATGGGTAAAAACACATCCATCAGGCAGCTGAGAAGGAAACAGTAGATCTGATCGCGCTAGATAAGAGGGCCCACTCTAAAATCATAAGGTATCTAGATGATTAAATTCTAGCGGATATTGCAGATACTAATTTTAGAGGTGCTTTGTGGCTTGCGTTGGAAGATATGTTTTTGACACAATCTTTGACCAACAAGCTACATCTGAAGCAAAAGATGTATTCTATTTGAATGAAGGAAGGTATGCCCATTAGGGATAACCTAGATAGATTTACATCTTTATTACTTGAACTTCGTAATATAGATGCTAAAGTTGCGAAGATACTGCATTAATGCTTCTTGTTTCTTTGTCTTTATCATATGGGCATTATGTTGACTCTAGTATCAATGGTAAGGAGACGATCATTCTAGAGGAGACAAAATCCTCGCTCAAGACTAGAGAGTTATGTCGAAAGGCAAGTGGTAATAGTAGTACAGATAACCAGTCAACAGGTTTACTTGCGAAAGGCAGTAGGGATTCTAACAGCAAGAAGAAGAAGAAAGTTTCTGGCAATAAGGGTCCGAAACCTGGGGATATTTGTAACTATTGCAAGGAAAAGGGACATTGGAAGATTGTCTTAGGAAGAAGTGAGGCGAGCCTCCTATTCATTCCGAAGTTAATGATGTTGCAGTAGATAGTAGCAGTTCTGATTAGGATTATACTCTATTAACAGAAGAATCTGCACGACAGTCAGATGCGTGAATTCTTGACTCTATAGCTTTTTACCATATTAGTCCGAGGAGAGAGTGGTTTACAACTTATGAGAAGGTAGATGGGGGTAATTTTCATATGGCCAACATTGTTTCTTACAAGGTAGTTGGTATTGGCTCTATCAAGCTGCGGACTCATGATGGTAAGTTTTGCACTTTGAACGATGTAGGACACGTTCCACTTATGACGAATAATCTGATTTCACTTAGTCAGCTAGACAGCAAAAGGTACAGTTTCAGAGGTAAAGGTGGAGCAGTTTGTGTTTGCAAAGGTTTTGAAATGATTTTGAGAGGCCTTAAGCGGGGCTCCTTGTATTTCCTCCAAGGTAGAACGCTTTATGCGTCAGTATTGGTTGCATCATCTGAGGTGGTCAAGGAGGATTTGACAAAGATGTGGCATATTAGGCTTGGGAACATGAGCATCAGAGGGATGCATGTACTAGCGAATCATGGTTTTCTTTGTGGCCATAAGGTCAAGGATCTTAAGTTTTGTGAGCATTGTGTACTTTGGAAGATGTAGTGAAGCAAGTTCCAAAAGATGTTTATATAACGAAGGGTAGTCTGGATTACATCCACTTGGATTATTGGGGGACCTTCACTTCAGGAATGATTGAGGGGTCACATGTATTTCTTGTTTATGATTGATGACTACTCGAGGAAGATTTGGGTTATTATAATGAAGCACAAGAGTGAGGCTCTCAAAAATTTCAGACAGTGGTAGACATTAGTGAAGAATCAGACAGGGAAGAAGATCAAGAGATTCTGGACAGATAATGGCTTGGAGTTCTGCAATACTGAGTTCGATGAGTTCTGTAAAGAAGTGGGAATTTCTAGACATCTAACTATCAGGGGTACACCACGGCAGAGTGGTGTCACAGAATGCATGAATCAGACGTTGTTGGCTAGAGCAAGGTGCATGCTCTCCAACACAGGGTTATCTTAACGGTTCTGGGCAGAAGCGGTTAGTACAACATGTTACTTGATAAATTGCGGATCTCACACAGGTATCGACCTCAAAGTTCCCAATGAGGTATGGTCAGGTAAACCTGTTGATTGTTCTAATTTAAGAGGTTTTGGTTGTACTGCTTATTATCATGTGGATGATGGAAAGTTAGAACCGAGGGCTAGAAAATGAGTTTTCATGGTTTATGGAGATGGTGTCGCGAGAAACCAAATTTGGTCTCCATTAGATGATAGGGTTAATATAAGAAGGAATGTTGTATTTGATGAAAATTATGTGCTTAATACTATTATAAGACCTGCGATTGTACCAGGAATTGGTAGTGTTGATAAAATGATAGAGCTACAAGATACTACAGAGTTAAGCAGTCCACAGTCAATTGTTAATAAGGATCTACCTTCAAAGATGGAAGCACCAGAATGGTTATCACCTATTCTTAATGAACATGGGTTAGCTTAAGAAAGGTCTAGACGAGCTAATTTCGGGTAGCCTCCTGTGAGGTATGGTTTTAAAAACACGGTGTCTTATGCACTTCAGGTTGCTGAGGAAGTGGAGCCCGACCCTGCGGAGCCAACCACTTTCAAGGAAGCAATTACATGTTCAGAGTCTTCCTAATGGCATGAAACTATGGGAGACGAGATGGAATCACTTCACAAGAATCAGACATGGGAGTTAACCAAGAGGCCTGAAGGAAGATTGTTACTTGCAAGTGGGTTTTCAAGAAAAGGAAGGTATGTCACCATCAGAGGGGGTAAAGTATAAAGCTCATGTGGTTGCTAGAGGTTTCACACAGAGAGTAGGTATTGACTACAATGAGATTTTCTCACTTGTAGTTAAACACACTTAAATCAGGGTGCTATTAGCAATGGTGGCACATCAGGATTTGGAACTCGAGTAGCTAGATGTGAAAATAGCTTTCTACATGGAGAGTTGGAGGAGGAGATTTATATGACACAACTAGATGGGTTTCAGGTTCTTGAGAAAGAATACTCGTGTGTAAGTTAAAGAAGTCGTTGTATGCACTGAAGCAGTCGCCTAGGTAGTGGTATAAACGGTTTGCCTGCTATATGGCAGAGCTTGGATACACGAGGAGCCCGTATGACTGTTGTGTGTATCACAATAGGTTGGTAGATGGTTCCACTATCTATTTAGTTCTTTATGTTGATGATATATTGATAGCTGATGTCAATAAGTTTGATATTCAGAAGTTGAAGGGTCTACTATCTGCTGAGTTTGAGATGAAGGATTTGGGTGCAGCAAAGAAAATTCTGGGTATGGAGATCTACAGGGATATAAGCCAAAGAAAACTGTTCTTACCCTATAAAGGTTACATCAAGAAAGTTTTAGAGAAGTTTGACATGTCTACATTAAATCATATAGATTCTTTGAGTGCAGCGAATGCACATCTGTCTGTTGCGTTTGCACCAAAATCGTCTGAAGAGAATGAGTATATGGCTTGAGTACCTTATGCTAGTGCAGTTGATAGTTTGATGTATGCTATGGTTTGCACTAGACCGGATCTTGCACATGATCTTGCACATAATGGAAATCTGGAGCCTTTCAGAAGAGGTAGTAAGAATTATATCATCCACATATAATAATAAATATGCCATATCCCGGCCCTTGGAGTAGACGAATAACGAATGATCTGATCTATTATGACTAAATCCCATAATGAACACAAAATCTACAAATCTCTTGCACCAAGCTCGGGGAGCTTGTTTGAGGCCATATAGAGATTTCTTTAATAAGCAGACATAGTCGGGATGAGTCTGATCACGAAAACCATAGGCTGGTGCATATACACTGTCTCCTATAAAGCCCCATGGAGAAAGGCATTTTTAACATCCAGCTGATGTATAGACCAAGATTTAGAAAGGGCCAAACTGAGTATTGTACGTATTGTGGCTGGCTTGACTACCGGACTGAACGCCTCTGTACAATCCATGGCAACTTGTTGAGACCTGCCATCACCTACAAGACGGGCCTTATGCCTCTCAAAAGATCCATCAGAATTCTTTTTATGAGAGAAAATCCACATGCATCGAATAATATTCACATTTGAAGGACGGGGAATAAGTTCCCACATCTTATTTTTAATTAGAGCATCAAATTCATCCACCATAGCTGCCTTCCAATTCGGGTCGAACAACGCAGATTTAGGATTTTTTGGAATTGGGGAAGGAGAAGTGGAGGAAAATAGGTTGAGCAGATGCTTTGGTTTTACAATCCCATTCATACTCTGTGTGGTCATGGAACGGGTCTGAGTGATAGAGGCTGGAATTTGGGAGGGACCAACAGATTGAGATTTAGAAGTGGGCTGAATGGAAGAAGGTGTAGGCCAGTTTGGTTGAGTAGAAGATGGGTTGTATGGAGAAGAAGGCCCAGTTTCATGAGCTGACACAGGAGAGGGAGTATTTGGGTTGGGCTGCGCCTGAGCCAGTGGGGCTCCAGGAATAGGATTCGGCCGAGTAGGTGTAGATGGTGATTGGGCTGGAGAAGACACCCAACTATGAAACAGTGGATTTATCGGCTGGTCCAGGAAAGAGTAGTCTCGATTTTCAGTGGGAAGATTTTTATTTGAAGCAAATGGAAATATTTTTTCATCAAACACCACATGACGAGAAATGATAATTTTATGAGTTGTAAGGTCATAGCATTTGTACCCCCGATGGTTTGGTGGATCCCCAAAAAAACACATGGATTTGACCGAGTGTGTAGTTTATGAATAGTGGAGGACGGGATTAATGGAAAACACAAACACCCAAATACTTGTAAATGAGAGTAGGATGGATTACGTCGATAAAGTATTTGTGTGGGAGAGTATTGACCAAGACCTTTAATGGGGATTATGTTAAGGAGGTACGTAGCCATAGCTAATGCATGATGCCAAAAAGAAGAGGGCATCGAGGAATGAGCAAGAAGGGTGCGAACGAGATTATTAATTGTCCTAATTTTACGTTCAGCTTTCCCATTTTGTGAAGAAGTGTAAGGACATGATAACCGAAAACTCATACCATTCAAACGGAAGAACATTTTGAATAGATTATTGTCAAATTCTCGTCCGTTGTCACACTAAAAACACTTTATTATCCTCTCAAATTGAGTGGAGACATATTTGCTAAAAGACAAAAATAATTCCAGAACCTGAGATTTCTTGCCAATGGGAAAGGTCCACAGAAAATTTGTATAGTCATCCAAAAACAAGAGATAATATTTATGTCCCGAAGAGCTCAAAATGGGAGAGGACCACAAATCACTGTGCACAATATCAAATGGTAAAACAGTGGATGACGTAGAAGGAAAAAATGTTAACTTGACATGTTTACCAAAAATGCAAGAAGCACAAACACCATTCAAATGAGAATCCCTACACGGAATTAAATTGTTCTTGCAAAGGGAGCGAAAAACAGGAGCTCCCGGATGACCTAATCTATTATGCCATAAACAAAGACAAAAAGCAGTAAAAGTAGATGGGAAAGTGTTGGAAGAGTCAGAATTGTTGGTGACGGGATAAAGATCTCCGTTGCTATTACATCTCATTAACTGGACCCCCGTTCGAATATCCTTTACACAAAACCCAAAAGGATCAAATTCAATACTCACATGATTATTAGTTATAAAGCGACGAATAGATATCAAATTTTTAACCAATTTAGGTGCATAAAGGACATTAGAGAGTTTAAGAGGCAGAAAGGGAGGGGAAAGATTTTGTTGTCCGTACCCAATAATTGGAATAGTATTACCATCTCTGACAGTAATAAATTTATTACTAGTGCTCAAATCAAAATAAGACGTGAGATTACCTGAAGAGCCTGTTATATGTGAAGTTGCGCCGGTGTCCATGTAGAGGTTGTCGTCGGGAACATGCAATGACATGGTATGCATTGTCGTCTCAATATCTGTCGGCACATATGATGAAGAGGAGGATCCAAGTCCATGAAAATTGTAAGCTTGGACTGGTCTTGGGCCTAATACTCCATTTTGGCTAGGTGTAGAAGGACAAGCCCAACTAGTAGTTGGATATGGCCTTGGCTGAGAGGCCCAATTCTGCTGCGGATTCCATGCTGGCTGGTAAGACCACCATGGCGGTTGCTGCTGCCATTGACGGCCTTGCTGTTGGTTTGAGTTTCCACGCCCACGGCCCCTTCCAGATTGTGCTCTGCCGCCGTCCGACTGTCTACCGCTGGCCTGATTTTTCTACCCCTGATTCTGTCCGTTTGACCTTCTACCTTGGCCATTACTCTGACCACCAGATCTATTCTGATGCTGCCCACCGACGTGGCTTGCCTGGTCCTTGTTGTTATTGTCATCAATCCCATCGGTGCCAACAATTAGAGCAGAATTAGCCACACTCGAGGCCATATTTGCTTGTTTCGCCTTACGAGATTCCTCCATAACAAGCTTCGATTGAACCTCCAGAACAGTGGGTAAAGGATTGCTTTGCTGAATAAGAGCCGCCACACTGTCTTAGCTTTCGTTCAACCCCGCGATGGCCTGAAGCAACAACCTGTTGTTTGATACCGGAGCATCCACATTAGCCAATTGGTCCGCAAGGTTCTTTAATTCCTTGAAATAGGTAGAAAATCCTGGAAAATCATCCAAAGCACTTGAGAAAATTGGTTCTCAAGTTGGACGACACGAGAATGTTTGTTGTCTCGGAATATTCCCTCGAGACGCTCCCAAGTCTTTTGTGCAGATGATCCCGGCTCGATAATCGTCTGCAAGATCAGTGGAAATGGTCCCGTAGATCTATTGAAGAACTAGGGAATCCAATATCTTTCATAACGCCTTATCAGACGCTTTCGGAGTCGGTGTTGGAGGAATTATATTATCTTCTACCTCGAACACTTGGCAATGGATCCGAAATAATTCCGCCCAAGTTACATATTTCCCCATCTCTGGTTCAAGAATAAGAGGGATCCAGTTCTTGATGTTCCCAACCGTAAATGCCGGATGTAATGGTGGTTGAGGAGCCATGACAGAACACTGGAAGAAGAAGAAGAAGGCTTGAGGAAAGAAAATGAGAGAGAGGGTGGGCGGACTAGGCTACGATGATACCATAAAGGAATATCGTCCTTGCCATTGTATTCCAATCATACATCAATATATACATCTCAAATGTCGTGAGTCTAGCAGTCTCATTCCGTAATTATAGGATCTAATTTAATTTCCTATATAATCTCCTAATATAACTAGCATATCTACCTACCATACTTGATGATATACATTTACACATTTACATACATATCAACTGTAACTAATGGAATATATTGCATATCCATATTCTATCATGTACAACCATTGGTGAATATGACATAAAATGAGGCGTTAATAGGTCCATTATGTGAGGAGGAGTTCTTAGCAGCTGTGAAGGAAAAGCATCCAGATAAATAACTTGGTCCAGACAGTTTTAACCCAGCCTTTTACCAAAAAAGTTGGAATACGATTCAAAAGGACATGTTTCAGGCATGTACTTCATGTTTGGACCAGGGGGAATTTCCTCAGGGTATTATAGACACTCATGTTGTTCTCATTTCTAAATGTGAACGTCCTTCCTCTTTGAGAGATCTTTACCCCATCTCCTTATGTAACGTGATTTATAATATTCTCTCATAGGTGCTATGCAATCGATTAACGACGACGCTCCCTGCCTTGATTGACCTAGCTCAGTCCGCACTTATCTCTAGAAGAACGATTCAAGACAACGTTGTTGTGGCTTTCGAGACTATACATTCCATGTGTCGGCATCATGGGGGAAGTCTGGGTGAGGTAGCACTCAAGATTGATATTAGCAAGGCTTATGATCGTGTCAACTGGAAGTTCTTGGAATCAATGTTGCGTCAATTGAGTTTCTGCGATAAATGGGTGCAGTGGTGAAATTACCCGAATCCGACGCGCGGACCGAACATCTCGCGTTGTCGAGGCCGTGCTGCTTTTTCTCGGAGAGTCGCCACGCCGTTTTGATTACCCCCAAAACTTTGAGAAAAGGCGGTTTGTTTTGTTTTTGTTTTGTTGTGTGATGAGATTTTTGAGTTCGGAGGTCAGGTTATGCCTCAGGAAGAGAATAGTAGAGCTCACCCGAGTCGCCTCGTATACATGAGTCTTTCTATACCCTTCTTTCTTTAAAAGTTGTGTGTGTGTGCTTTTAAAAATGCATTTTGAAAATGATGTCTACATTTTATGCTATGTATTTAAGTATTGAAAGAGATTGGGAAGGAGGCCTTACCAATGTTGGTTCGTGTCTATCTTCCGTTGGGGAATGTGTTTGATTGAGTGTGAATAGTGTTTTGGGACGGACCAGGACGGACCCGAATTGCCTCAGGATGGACCGGTATCTGCGGACAGAGCTTCGATATGATTTGGGGTGGACAGGTGTCTGCGGGCAGAGCTTCGGGATGCTTCGGGAGCGCTAGGTGTATTCGGGCAGAGGTTCGGCGTGCCTCAGGATGGCTAGGTGTATTCGGGCAGAGGTTCGGCTTGCCTCGGGATGGCTAAGTATATTAGGGCAGAGGTTCGGCATGCCTCAGGATGGCTAGGTATATTCGGGTTGAGGTTCGGCGTGCCTCGAGATGCCTAGGTGTATTCGGGCAAAGGTTCGGCGTGCCGCGGGATGGCTAGGTATATTCGGGCAGAGGTTCGGCGTGCCTTGGGATAGCTAGGTGCATTCGGGCATAGGTTCGACGTGCCTCGGGATGGCTCGGGATGCCTCAGGACGGACCGGCAGGGCTTCGGTATGCTTCAAAATGGCTTAGGACGACTCGGCAGGGCTTCGGGAGCACCTCGGGATGGCTTGAGATCGCCTCGGGATGGCTTGAGATCGCCTCGGGATGGACCGGAAGGGCTTCGAGAGGACTTCGAAGTATCTCGGAATGGCTCAGGAGTGCCTCAGGGCGGCTCGGGAGGCCTCGGGAAGGGCCGGAGGGGCTCGGGATGCCTTAGAGTTGTCCCAGCTTGCTGGGGGGGAGGGAGGAGAGAAGGGAAGTGTGAAGAAAATGAGAGGGGGAACCCTCTATTTATAGGCCTAGAAAAATTGCAAACATGTCCGCGCGGACTCTTTTGTTAATCCAATTTTTTGGTTTTCCCGAATTTGAGGGAATATTGTGGACTTTAAGGGGATTTTTTCATCATTATTTTCACCCTGCAAAGTGGTCCGTGCGGACATGTTTGCAAGATGGCCATTTTTTGTAATTCATGAAAAGTCCATCATTATTTTAACCCTGCAAAGTGGTCCATGCGAAACACTTTGTCTAATGGCTATTTTTGTGATTGCAATCTAGTTCTCGTCGATAGCTTTCCAACCATATATGGCACATCTCAATCGGAGTCCGTATGAAGGAGTTATGACCTCTGGAAATTCGCCCTTGATTTTTTCCGTATGCTCGGATGGACAGCGGTCCGGATTGGGGTACTTATAGAAGCCCCTTGGCGACGTCACTTATGAAGGAAGTGGGGTTGTCGATAAAGATAAGGGTCCCGATCTGGACAACTTGTCGGGAGAGAGAAGGTGACCGAGTTGGTCGGAGGGCTGAGGACGTGGCGGTGTCCTGAGGTGACCGCTTGGGTTGAATGGCTGTACACTTTGGCAGGATTCCTATCTATCCCGAATGGGAATCAAGCCTGATCATAGTTCATGCGTGAGGGTGATCTGAATGGGCCTCGAATGGTGGGGAACTATTTGTAGGCGTTCGTCCTAAGTTGAGACTATTCTAAGGCGTCTATACCTAAGTGAGACGTAGTTCAGGAGTATGAACCTATGTAGAGGCTTAGTTCAAGAGTATGAACCTAAGTTGAGGCTTAGTTCAGGAGTATGAACCTAAGTTGAGGCTTAGTTCAGGAGTATGAACCTAAATTGAGACTTAGTTCAGGAGTATGACCTAAGTTGAGGTTTAGTTCAGGAGTATGAACCTAAATTGAGATTTAGTTCAGAAGTATGACCCTAAGTTGAGGTTTAGTTCAGGAATATGAACCTAAATTGAGACTTAGTTCAGGAGTATGACCCTAAGTTGAGGTTTAGTTCATGAGTATGAACCTAAATTGAGACTTAGTTCAGGAGTATGACCTAAGTTTGAGGTTTAATTCAGGAGTATGAACTTAAATTGAGACTTAGTTCAGGAGTATGACCCTAAGTTGAGGTTTAGTTCAGGAGTATGAACCTAAATTGAGACTTAGTTCAGGAGTATGACCCTAAGTTGAGGTTTAGTTCAGGAGTATGAACCTAAATTGAGACTTAGTTCAGGAGTATGACCTAAGTTGAGGTTTAGTTCAGGAGTATGAACCTAAATTGAGACTTAGTTCAGGAGTATGTGATGGATAAAAATCCACTTGTAATAAAATACCTAGCAAGTGTACTAGCTACCGTTGTAGTAGTATGCACAAGCAAGAGTCGAATTCACAGAGATTTGAGTGTTGAACAAATTGATTTAATTAGTGTAAAAAATAACAAAGGAAAAGGGGTTTTGATTGGTTGAATTATTAAACTAAGAAAGCAAAATAAATTAATTAAATATATCAAGAGACAAGGGATTCATGGATTGGGGATCATAACAATTATCACTTTATGCTTTTTATTTCATGTAAAAAGGTTTCAATCTCATTCTTGGGTTCGTTCACAAAAATCTAGGGTTAAGATGTTAATATCACAGTTACGTCGATAAGAACATTAAACCCTAATATCTCTATCTCGTTTATATATTCAGTTACGTCAATATAAACTTTCAAGAGATTCAATTTAAATCACAAGAACATAAGAACCTAGATTCATTGATTTCAGTTACGTCCTCAATTAAATCTATTCTCTCAACAATGGTCAATGTATAAATGTTCGAGTTACTGAAACAATTCATACCCAAATAGATTCATAGGCCAAAAGTATCTTAACATACAATTGAAGCCTATGAATGATCTTGAAGAATATTGAGAGAACAAGAACAAAAGAGAGATGGAAAGAATTAAAACATTAGCATAAAGATCAAATAGTTACTCACCTCAATCCACGAATAAAATAAATTAGCCTTGAATGGCCATTAGAATAAACAAATTAAAACCTTGTTCTTTCATCTTCAAAAATAAATAAAAACCTAAACTAAAAATATAGAGTAAAAATATTCAAAAGATTAAAAGATCCAAGGATTTCAAGGTACTACAAAAACTAGTCTAGGGTTGTTTTTATAGGAGGAGGGAGGTAGAAATCATTTTTGAAAACAAATTAGGGTCAAAATCCTAGTCAAAATAGAAAATCTCAATCCGTCACTGATTCTGTGCAAATCTGTTGAAAATTACGTTTTCCTCATTTGTGACGGAATTAAATCCGTTGCTGAAACTTTGTGGGCGGTCGCCCACGTTGGCTCACCGGCTGCCCAGTAGTACAGTAGTTTCACTCGGCCAATTCTCTTGTTCAGCGGCCGCCCTTGCCCAGGATCAGCGACCGCCCAGCTTGCCCAAGCCCAACAAATGCCTTGGCCCAATTATCAGCCAAACAGATGCCTTGTCCTAGCTCCTTGGCCTAGCATTGGCCCCAACTGGCCTTACATTTGGCCGGCCACCATCCCATGCCTTGGCCTAGTTTTGTACCACTTTTATTCGTTCTGTCTTGCAATTGTACCGTCGCACTTTGGCCACTATAAAAAATTCTTTTGCACCTCGCTCTTTGAGATTTTTTTTTCACTTTAGCCCATGAATTTTTATAAATCAAATTCCTCCAAAATTTTCATATTTCCAATTTAGTCCCTGAATTTCCAAGATTTCCAATTTGGCCCTTGAACTTTCAAATGTCAGTTTTGTCCTCCGCTTTTCAGAATTGCAGTTTAATCCCAAAACTTTCAAAGTACGCTCAAATCCTCCATTTTGTCAGTAATTGCACTTCAACCCCTGTACTTTCAAAACACTACAAAATACATTAAATTTCCAAGGTTTCGAGCATCAAATAAGCTAGGAAATATATCTTTTGGATGGGTAAAACTACATCCATCAAATACCCCCAAACTTATCTTTTGCTCGTCCTCGAGTAAAAACAAAATAAAAACTAACTAACTAATTAAAACAAAAGAAAATATTTTTGAGATTTGCTCAATTCATATAATAGGACATTGGCACAACAAGTCTCAGATCTCACAACACACATAATCTACAAGCATTATCATGAATATGGGACTATAATTACACGGATGCATCTAACTTACAATTCTCCACCACATAATGAAAGATGAATGAAATATGGGTGATCATTGTCACCAAAGTAAGATATTTTATAGGGTCACTACCCACATGCTCTAAATCAATGATAATAAGATGAAATTTCTGCACAAGGGACACTCATATGCATATTTAAACACAACTGTCAACCCGACTACTCTTTAGGGATCAAATATGGCTTTACGATTTGTAATGTATCGCGATAAACGCGGGCTAGGTTCACGGTTTCAAAAGAAGGTAAGGACATACGAAGTCAAGCAAGTGAAACTAGAAAGTCTTCATCATACATCCTCACATTGAAATTATCACTCCGCTCCAAGCCAACCCATGGATTTAACCCCCAAACTTATAATTTTGTATACTTTCAAACTTGGGCTCGATCACCTTTCTTTCTTTTTGATCACTTTCCACTTCAACATTAGAGAGGGCAAGGCAATTTTATTTTCTTTTTTTTTTTCTCTCTTCTCTTCTTTTTTTTTTTTTCTCTTTTCATTTTTTTCTTTTCTTTGCACAAATATATCACTGAGAATGTGCACTCAAAACTTTGCTCAAGCCCCTCTTTTCTTTCAATACAATTCATAACCCTTTTTTTTTTTCATGACCACTTTCCACCCTTGATTTTTCAAACATCACCCACAATTTCCAATTCATTCCCTAGTTTCACTTTCTTGAAAAGGTGAGAAAAATAGTGTATAGGTTAAAAGGGTAGGATAATGAGGGTACAAAAGAAGGCGAATGGTGGTCTAAAATAACCTCCCACTTTGTGAGAGATTCCATTCTTTTTCAAGCTCAAAAGGGGTTCTAGCGGAATTTTTTTATATAAGTGACGAGAAAGTTAAAGGCTCACAAATAGGGTTCAAAGAAAATAGCCACATATCACTTCCCGAATAGCCTAATTGATGTGTTATTAACAGTCATGCAAACATGTTCTAGGGACCCCGAGAATGCCAAAGTGATCCTATAAAGGTCTCCTAAGTTGGTAACAATGGTCAAGAAAAATAATATGGAAGTGAAAGGTGGAGAAATCATACTTTACATGTATCAATGCAATTACATCCCCATATTGACAATAATACTCAAGATTTGTAAAATTAAATCACTCTCAAATCATCATGGACTCTTACCAACTTCCCAAAATATGAAAAGAACAAAATTTTTTAAAATTTTCTATTTTTTTGGAGGGTGACACTATATACACACCCCTATAAACCCACAAACTCAGAGAGATATCTACCCCCAAACTCAAAACATACTATGTCCTCATAGCAAAGAGAACAAAAGTGTGCCTTGGGTTCAAAGGACGATATGACACAACAAAACAAATAAATAAAGCAAATAAAACATACCTACTTGGGTTGCCTCCCAATTAGCGCATTTGGTTAAGGTCGTTAGCCCGACCGTTGCTCGCGTTTGGACTTCACCTTCCGTCCTTTGGCCCACTTCATGGTTTTGCGGGTCCTTATTTTCAGTTCATGCCCCATATATATTCCTCGATCTTCGATATTGTTATGTGTCCACTGGAATCTTTGATGTTTAAGCTTCTTGGGCTTCTTCTCTTTCAAATTTTCGCCGCTTTTTTCACCCTCAAAAATAGGGGAAGGTACAAGAATGATGGAGGAAAAATCTTTCACACTTTCAATGGGATGGAGAAGGTCTTTGTTGAGACATTGTTCATCAATTTGGTCAGGCCCAACCTCATCAACATTAACGCCCTCATCATCTTTTAGTTTCTCGTCCCCCCCATCTTCTTCTCAATCAACATCTTCATCAACAACCACAACATCACTAGCAGGAGGCGGAGATAGAATCGGTAGTTCGTTACTAATGGAAGCGTCCTCCCATTCATAACGTTCAAGTTGAATAGAACTAGTATCTTGCTCACCACCTCTCAAGGCCTCTACTAGTGTAATGACTTGTGCTTCCAACCTACCTATGGCTGCACCTACTTGTTGTTGTTGTTGACAATTTTCCTCCTTCAATTGACGATTTTCCTCCCTCAAACTTGTCAGAGCCTATTCCCATGATCGCTTTTTAGGTTGCGGTAGATCATAATAATGTGGCTCATAATTGTTCCATGCCCGGCTTAAGTGGTTTCCCCTCCATTGTGTATAACAATTGGGGGAATAATCATATTGTTGTTGCCATGGGTGGAACGAACTCCTTTCTTGCATCTGTGGAGAATACTCATGAAAATATGTCCTAGACGGACAATCATTAGTAGCATGAGAGTATAATCCACAACAGGAACATGCATCTTGTATTAAATTGGCACTAGGCGAAGTACTTTTCGCATTGAACAAAGCAATTAATTGTTTTACTTGCCCGGCCAACTTCTCATTAGAATGTGATTCATGCATGACCTTAATTTTTTTTTAAATAAAAAGAAAAAGAAAGAAAATTATTTACACTAAAAAGAAATTAATAAAAGAAACTATTTACAATACACTAACAAAATAAACTTGTTCAAATCACAACAAATCTCCGGCAACGGCGCCAAAAACTTGATGGATAAAAATCCACTTGTAATAAAATACCTAGCAAGTGTACTAGCTACTGTTGTAGTAGTATGCACAAGCAAGGGTCGAATCCACAGAGATTTGAGTGTTGAACAAATTGGTTTAATTAGTGTAAAAAACAACAAAGGAAAAGGGGTTTTGATTGGTTGAATTATTAAACTAAGAAAGCAAAATAAATTAATTAAAGATATCAAGAGACAAGGGATTCATGGATTGGGGATCATAACAATTATCACTTTATGCCTTTTATTTTATGTAAAAAGGTTTCAATCTCATTCTTGGGTTCGTTCACAAAAACCTAGGGTTAAGATGTTAATATCACAGTTACGTCGATAAGAACATTAAACCCTAATATCTCTATCTCGTTTATATATTCAGTTACGTCAATATAAACTTTCAAGAGATTCAATTTAAATCACATGAACACAAGAACCTAGATTCATTGATTTCAGTTACATCCTCAATTAAATCTATTCTCTCAACAATGGTCAATGTATAAATGTTCGAGTTACTGAAACAATTCATACCCAAATAGATTCATAGGCCAAAAGTATCTTAACATACAATTGAAGCCTATGAATGATCTTGAAGAATATTGAGAGAACAAGAACGAAAGAGAGATGGGAAGAATTAAAACCTTAGCATAAAGATCAAATTGTTACTCACCTCAATCCACGAATAAAATAAATTAGCCTTGAATGGCCATTAGAATAAACAAATTAAAACCTTGTTCTTTCAACAAATTAAAACCTTGAATTATTAAACTAAGAAAGCAAAATAAATTAATTAAAGATATCAAGAGACAAGGGATTCATGGATTGGGGATCATAACAATTATCACTTTATGCTTTTTATTTCATGTAAAAAGGTTTCAATCTCATTCTTGGGTTCGTTCACAAAAACCTAGGGTTAAGATGTTAATATCACAGTTACGTCGATAAGAACATTAAACCCTAATATCTCTATCTCGTTTATATATTCAGTTACGTCAATATAAACTTTCAAGAGATTCAATTTAAATCACAAGAACATAAGAACCTAGATTCATTGATTTCAGTTACGTCCTCAATTAAATCTATTCTCTCAATAATGGTCAATGTATAAATGTTCGAGTTACTGAAACAATTCATACCCAAATAGATTCATAGGCCAAAAGTATCTTAACATACAATTGAAGCCTATGAATGATCTTGAAGAATATTGAGAGAACAAGAACGAAAGAGAGATGGGAAGAATTAAAACCTTAGCATAAAGATCAAATTGTTACTCACCTCAATCCACGAATAAAATAAATTAGCCTTGAATGGCCATTATAATAAACAAATTAAAACCTTGTTCTTTCATCTTCAAAAATAAATAAAAACCTAAACTAAAAATATAGAGAGTAAAAATATTCAAAAGATTAAAAGATTCAAGGATTCCAAGGTACTACAAAAACTAGTCTAGGGTTGTTTTTATAGGAGGAGGGAGGTAGAAATCATTTTTGAAAATAAATTAGGGTCAAAATCCTAGTCAAAATAGAAAATCTCCCGAAATCTGTCACTGATTCTGTGCAAATCTGTTGAAAATTACGTTTTCCTCATTTGTGACGAAATTAAATCCGTTGCTGAAACTTTGTGGGCGGTCGCTCACGTTGGCCCACCGGCTGCCCAGTAGTACAGTAGTTTCACTCGGCCAATTCTCTTGTTCAGCGGCCACCCTTGCCCAGGATCAGCGACCGCCCAGCTTGCCCAAGCCCAACAAATGCCTTGGCCCAATTATCAGCCAAACAGATGCCTTGTCCTAGCTCCTTGGCCTAGCATTGGCCCCAACTGGTCTTACATTTGGCCGGCCACCATCCCATGCCTTGGCCTAGTTTTGTACCACTTTTATTTGTTCCGTCTCGCAATTGTACCGTCACACTTTGGCCACTATAAAAAATTCTTTTGCACCTCGCTCTTTGAGATTTTTTTTTCACTTTAGCCCATGAATTTTTATAAATCAAATTCCTCCAAAATTTCCATATTTCCAATTTAGTCCCTGAATTTCCAAGATTTCCAATTTGGCCCTTGAACTTTCAAATGTCAGTTTTGTCCTCCGCTTTTCAGAATTGCAGTTTAATCCCAAAACTTCCAAAGTACGCTCAAATCCTCCATTTTGTCAGTAATTGCACTTCAACCCCTGTACTTTCAAAACACTACAAAATATATTAAATTCCCAAGGTTTCGAGCATCAAATAAGCTAGGAAATATATCTTTTGGATGGGTAAAACCACATCCATCAGTATGACCCTTAGTTGAGACTATTTTAAGGCGTCTGGACCTAAGTGTGACTGTTTGGGGGTGTCTACCCTATGTGAGACTTAGTTAAGGAGTATGAACCTAAGTTGAGACTATTCTAAGGCGTATGGTCCTAAATTGAGACTTAGTTCAGGAGTATGACCCTAAGTTGAGACTATTCTAAGGCGTCTGGACCTAAGTTGAGACTATTCTAAGGCGTCTGGTCCTAAATTGAGACTTAGTTCAGGAGTATGACCTTAAGTTGAGACTATTCTAAGGCTTCTGGTCCTAAATTGAGACTTAGTTCAGGAGTATGACCTTAAGTTGAGACTATTCTAAGGCGTCTGGACCTAAATTGAGACTTAGTTCAGGAGTATGACCCTAAGTTGAGACTATTCTAAGGCGTCTGGACCTGAGGGAGACTATTCTAAGGTGTCTGGACCTAAGTTGAGTTTGATGGCATATTTTTTGGATCATGTATGGAACTTCATTTGTGGGAATTCTTATAAAGGAAACATGCTGTGTTGGGACAAACCTTTTATGTAGCGTTTATTACTGCTATATCTTGCATTTGAAGTTTATTGACATACCTTCATTGTGTTTACCTGCAGGAGGAGGCACATTTGTGAGGAGGAAGTGGAGGATGTTGCGGCGCCTCTGGCTGAGATGATGAGGACGTGGTGCACCTCTGACCGAGTTGTTGAAATGCTGAGGACGTGTGGCGCATCTGACCAAGTTGCTGAAATGTTTGAGGAGGTGTGGCGCCTCAGACCGAGTTGCTGAAATGTTTGAGGATGTGTGGTGCCTCTAACCGAGTTGCTGAAATGTTTGAGGACGTGTGGCGCCTCTGACCGAGTTGCTAAAATGATGAGGATACCGCAGGTGATGGCCATGGAGAGGAGGGATAGCTCATCTTCTTTTTCCTCCTTCGTTCTTACTTCTACAGACTTCTCGAAGTATTTGGTTGAGGAAGGTGCAGAGCTCACCGAGGATGATGAGCTGGCTGGTGGAGATGCCGAGATGCAGGAGTCTTTACCAAGTGGTACTGCAGATGACTCAGAGTAGGACTCTTTTTTTTCTTCTTTTCTGTGCATATTAGTGAGGATAGCAACAAAATATTTGTATTTATATGCACAATGTGTTCACATGTAATGAACTCTTTTATTTGCACTTTATTGGTGATAGCTTAGGAGTTGTTTCTACATCCTTTTTTTTGTGCATGTCGCATGAGCTGGAAATGCATTTGTGTTTAGTGTATGGAGGCTGGAAATAGATTTGGCAGGTTTTCTAGCAGTTGGGGGCTGAAACAGCTTTGACAGTTCATGAGCGACGGCGGGAGTGATGCCTCCTGGGACGTGTTTGCTTTGTGCATGATAGCCAATCTTTTCATGGTTAGCTCCCTCGGATGTGTCACATTACTTTGTTGGATGTGGTAGGCCACTGCCGAGCGGGCGAGGATATCGTTCCTTTGGTTCTGGGGGAAACCTTCCACGGTGTAGACCGTCTAGCGATGAGGGACCGATTCATATGCGGAGGAAGCCCCACTTTGCTTGCTTTATGGTTGCGAGAGAGACTTCAAGCTACGCTTGTGCTTCCATCATCTTTTAGTCCTTGGACATTTGCTCAGCGACCCTTGGTCTTGGAGACGGATCAATCTGAATGGGAAAGGTGGATGGCCAGGCTCGGCATGCATCACATCCGTTAGTGGGTTCCTCATTGGAAGATTGAGACTAGGAGGGCCTTTTAGGAAGGTTCCTATGTATTCAGGGTTGTGGAGTTGTCTCATTCTTCTTTCTGCATCCTATCCCTTGTTTCCAGGCAGGTTGGGATGAGGCAGGAACCTTTGCTGGGCTGGAGTGACATCGCCACCATGGAGGTAGCTTCTTTCTCTATGACAGATCCAGATGCTTTCCTTTTCTTTCTGAGCGCATGGAAGCACTATGCTCTTCCTCCAGTGGTACTCCTTAGATGCCAGGAGATTATTGTTCTGTTCATCGAGTACCTGGATTGGTACGAGCGGCACCTTGGACAGACTCGAATGATTCTGGGGAGCAGGCGCGAGGCAATTCTGGGGAGCAGACGTGAGGCAATTCTGGGGTAGGGTTGCCATTCCAGTTATGACCTTAGGAGTGCGGAAGCTTGGGCTAACCCTCAGGGTGTCACGAGAGATGCTTTATTTGACTATGAGACTAGAGTTGACCGATTGACGGTGAGAGGTCCCCTTTTGTAGACTCGCAGGGAAGGGATCCGAGCCGAGGCAAGGACGAACGAGGCTCTGAGAGCGACTGAATTGCTTGACTAAATGGGGAGGACTCCTGATCTCGGAATGAGGGAGACAGAGATAATTCCCGTGGAACGAAAGAAGACTCGACGGGGACAAGGGAAGAAAGGGAAGAATGGCGAAGGGACAAGCGCGAGTGGCGCGGAATGACGTTCTGAAATTCTAAGTATCCCATCATTGTCATTGCAGACACATTAATTACTAGATGTCTTATGTTATCTTAGCATGTTGTGAGTCGAGGGTAGACCGTGCTTGAACTCATCAAGAAGTGTTTTAACAGTGATAATTTGTGGTTTACTTTTAAAGCTTTGTCAAGATGCAAAATCTCTTGCTTGCTTCTTCTCTGAGCCTTGATGGTGTCCAAATTTTAGAGTTTTGTGTATGCTTTAGACCGAACCAATGAAGGTTGCCTACGTTCCCCTTGAGGGGCTCATGTCTCCATAGTTTGACCTTCTTTTGTGAGAGAAGGGGAGACGGAAAAGGGGTAGAATGGTGCAACCCTGATTTTTGCCTAGACTGCCCTGTTTGGGGTTTTCAATCTAACTGGGTATGTTCTTCAACACCTTTGTTTTTTTTTGGAATCAATTAGTCAACCAGAGATGTGAGAGAAATGACTTGTAATGTACACTCGTAAGGGCGTATATATTATTTTTTTGAAAATGTGGGAACTGGTCCCTTTTTGTGTGAATGCCTTATTTGATGTAGGCACAAAAGAAATGCTTTTGGGTTTGACTCTTTTGAGAGAGTGTGAGCACTGAGAAGCTTGTAAAAGTGTATGGAAGCCCTTGATGACAGAAAATCAGTCTTTAGCTCTATTTTTCCTATTTTGTAGAAAAAGAAGACATGTCGAGACATATGAAAACTTGATTTGCTCACAATGATCACATGTTTGCTTAAAATCCTTTGTTGATGTTTGGGTTATTCAACAATTAAACCTGATGTGCTTGATTAATCATGGATAGAAAGTCAACCGGTATCAAGGATCGGGTTGGATCAAGTGTGAGAGAATGCTTGTGTATAGGAGTGGTCATTGGTGAGACCAGGTTTGTGGATTTGTATGTGTTTGTGACCGGACCATTTCTGGTTGCCTACGTTCCCCTTAAGACAAGGAGCTCATGTCGACGTAGTTCGGGGGAACCGTGTTTGGCTTTGGGGCAAAGGAATGAATATTTGTGCGGCCTTTGGCGAAAAGGCTCGGACGGAAGGTTGGATGATGAGGCACGGGTCTTGAGGTGATTCCTTGACAAGTCGTATTCGACGGCGACTTCAATGATTACATTGTTTCTTGATTGTTGCTCTCACGGGAAGAGAAAGAATTAGATTATGGCTTAAGGACTTATGATACGCTTTTGCCTTTGCCTTCCTTCATTGAGCTTCTGACTAGCGGTGCTGGGTCCTTGGCACTTTTTTTTTTTTGAATCCCCTTCTTGAACTTGCTTGATACACATGATGGGGAAGGAAAAGCCCCTAGCTTATTGCTGACATGAGAGCAATCATTTAATGATGTCGCTGCCATCATTGACTTGGTCAAGGTGCTGGTAGGGATGTGATTTTGGAAAGTGTATGGCTTGATGGAGGCCTCTGTGTGGGGTATGGTAAGGTGTATAGGGAGCTATCGATTGAATTTCTCATACCAATTAATCAAAGCATTAATCCTTTGGGGAATTATTTGTTGAGCAATGCAAGTGATCATATAGAGCAAAACCTTTTCATTAAATGTAATGTGGGGTGCAAAATAATGTCTCGAATCTAGCAAAAAAAGAAAGAAAACTTGCGTATGGAAAATTGAAGACTTAATTACAATTTTCGAGGAGGACTTGATTGAATGAGAAAAGTACTAGAACCTATGAGGTTTGACTGTATGATTTTTTTGTGTTATTTTTTTTTGAGTGTAAAGGGGGGAGAAGAAGACTCGATATCTTTAGGCGAAGTATCGACGGAGAATTCTCCGATTTGCGTCTCTGTAGGCTTTTCAGCAGTACCCAAATTCACTTTGGTTAGAACCTTCTCGGCAGCTTGGGCCCGATTTTCCTCTCATTTGACAACATGCTTAAAGATTTGCTTTATGTATTGTTCATTTAAAGTGTCTGCGTCTTTATCAAGTGAATCATTATTAATTGTTTTTTATTAGTTAATTTATCATTTGTTAAAGTGGCAATGATGGGATACTCAGAAAGGTCGAATTTATTATTCAGAGCATTAAGGAAACACATTTTTTTGCTACAAATGCATAATCTTTAGGCGTAAGGTCATCAGACGACTCGAGAGACTCAAACTTAAACACGACAGACTCTGGATTTTTTTTCAAAGCTAGACTCTAGGAGACGAGGGGTTAGTCCAAGCTTCTCGACCTATCTCTTCTTGCTGGCTGTGGGTCCGCGTTTGTGAAAGTTACGCCGTTTTTGACGCGGCCACTTGCTCGGCCTGTCTCGAACCGCCTTATCTCCGGGGAGCGTTCAATCCACCCATTGGTGTGCCCCGATTCCGGAAAGGATTGTTGGGGAGTAACCATTCTTGGGTTTTCTTTCTTGAATTTCTCATCGTGGAAGCCCCAGGTTCTGCCCTTACGTCCCCAATCATCACGGGAATTTGCAGAGGACTTATCTACCATGCTTACCCCTTCATTAGGGAAAGGGTTTCCTATTGTGTTGGGACCGCGGGGGCATTCCAACTTTCCTTCTTCAATTAGCCCTTGGACCACTTGTTTTAGCACGAAGCAATTATCGGTTGTGTGACCGGGGTAGTTGTGGAAGGCACAATGTTTGCTCATGTCCCTGTTAGGATTGAGAGTCTTTGGTTGGAAATTCTCAAGGGGTTTGAGAATGTTCCGCTTTACTAGTGTCTCGAGGACTTGGCTCAAGGGCATCCCGATATCATCAAAGTGCTGAAAACGCATTTCTTGAGGGGGTCCGTTATTCATTGGGGTCCGGTTCTGAATGTAGTGAACTGCTCTGGTAACCTCTTTCCTCTTGTTTGGAGGTGTCTGGTAACCTCTTTCCTTTTGCTTAAGGACACTCTTCCCTTGCATTTCTTTTACATGTTCTACCAACTAAGCCACATGGGGGTCTTTAGGCGGGGTTAGGTTTCCAGTTCCCAGTGATGGAGGCAGATTTGTTGATGGAATCATCATTCGGGAATCCTAGGGAGGCAAGTGGGTGTATGCCTGTCCGTACCCTTGATTTCCAAGACCGAAGCCGGGGGAACGATTATCTAGGCCATGGTGGACCGTGTTTGGAAACTGAGGGAATGTTTCCTAAGCCCCAAAAGGCAGTCTGGCAGGTGGCAGGTTTGAAACATCGGGGTATCTGCTCGGTATGTTCGTCCCTGGAAGGCATTGTGACTTGAAGTTGTAGCTTCGAAGCTCATACTGAGGCAAAGGATTGGATCCCGGGGGATATTGGGAGGCATTAGGCTCTGAGGGAGCGGGCCCATAGGTGTGCTGGTGGTATTGAGTTTGCGGAGCGGGGCCAGAAAACAGATTGTGCTGAGATTGGAAAGTCGGAGTTGCTTGACTGAGGCTCGAATGGAGCTTTAAGGGGGAGTTGCTTTGCATTGCTAGGTTCACGTAGCTTTGTGAAGGAGGGACTTGTTTGTAATTCTGAAAAGTAGAGGGACCAGGCATGTCCTCGCCTTTTATGAAAATCCCATCCGGTTGGGGGACTGCAAATGTTCCAAGATGATGCAGGGCGTATTCGATCCAAGCATGTTGCTTTTCTTGGCATTTCTCGAGAGCCTTGAAATCTTGCCATACTTCTTCCATCGTTTGGAAATTTCCCGGGGGTGTAGTTCCGTTTCCTTCACTGTTATATGTCGACTCTTCCATGGAGGAATGACAGACCGTTCTGACTGTTGAACCGGAAGGGCTTGTAAGTACCCCAATCTGGATCGCTCCCCATCCGACATACGGAAAACACCGCGGACTCACACGAACGTGATCCCGAAGACCCACAACCTTCAAAAACCTCAAAACCACCAACCAAACCAAGGTAGGACCCCTCCGAGATAAAATAAAACAAAAGGACTTTTAGAGAATTTCGAAAAAAGTTCAGCCTACAGGAGTGTCCGCGCGGACACTTTTGCAACTAGACATCATCATGGAAAAAATCCCCTTAAAGTCCACAATATTTCCTTAAATCCTGGAAAACCAAAAAAATGGTAATAAAATATGTGTCTGCGCGGACACTTTTGCATTTTTCTTGGGCCTATAAATAGAGGGCTCCCCCTCTCATTTTCTTCACTCCTCCCTTCTCTCCTCTCTCCCCCCAGCCTTCAGGCTCCCTCTCAGCCCTTTAGAGGCAATCCCAGTCCCTTTCGGTCCTTCCTGGGGCCTTCCGAGCCCTCCCAAGGCGCTCTGAAGCCCTTCCGAGCCGCCCCGAGGCGCTCCCGAAGCATCCCGAAGCCCTGTCGGTCCGCCCCGAGGCATCTCGAAGCCCTGTCGGTCCATCCCGAGCTATTCTGGTCCATCCCGAGCCATCCCGGTTCATCCCGAAGCCCTGTCGGACAATCCCAAGGCATTCCGACGCACGCCGAACCTCTGCCCGAGTACAACCAACAATCCCAAGGCACGCCGAACCTCTGCCTGAGTACAACCAGCAATCCCGAGGCACGCCGAACCTCTGCCTGAATCCACACAGCAAATTCGAGGCACGCCGAACCACTGCCCGAATCCACACAACAATCCCAAAGCACGCCGAAGCTTTGTTCGCAGACACACCTAGCATTCCCGAGGCACGCCGAAGCTCTGTCCACAGACACCGGTACATCCGGAAGCAATCCTAGTCCAACCTGGAGCACTATTTACACTCAAACACTATTCCCCAGCGGAAGATAGACACGAACCAACATTGGTAAGGCCTCCTTCCAAAACTATTTCAATTCACTTCAATACATAGCATACAATGTAGACATCATATTCAACATGCATTTTTTAAAAGCACATACACATACACACAACTTTTAAAGAAAGAGGGGTATCGAAAGACTCGTGTATACGAGGCGACTTGGGTGAGCTCTACTATTCTCTTCCCGAGGCGTAACCTGACCTCAGAATTCAAAATCTTATCACACAACAACCTTTTTAAACAAAGCCTTTTCTCAATGTTTTGGGCTATATCAAAACGACGTGGCGACTCCTCCAAACGCAGCGACACCTCCCGACACCAGAAATGCGAGATGTCTGGCCCGCACACGCAGATCCGGGTAATTTCAGTTGGCAACTCCGCTAGGGAAATTTTGTTTTAAAAAAAAAACTTTAAAAAAAAAAGATTTTTAAAATAATGATGAGGGTCAAACATTCATTTTACCCCTTCTTTAACTGTTGTGTGTGTGCATGTGCTTTACTTATTTTTTCCAAAATAAAAATAAAAATACAAAAAAATGCATCATAATACATTTGTGTACATATATTTTAAATTCTGCAAATTTTTTTGTTTTACTCAGAAAAAGAATTTTAGTGACCGCACACTACGAGCACTCTTATCCTGTACACTGCACACTACAACCCCAAACCAGGAGTGGTCTCAGTTGTAGTTCGATTGGTCTTCCTACGCCTTTCGAGCGCGCACGGGATCATTCCAAACTTACCATCCTAGCCAGTGTCAACCATGCATGCTTGCGTCACACTCTGTCCAGACTCGGTTGGTTTTTACCCAGTCCGTGTCATAAAGCCTGGATACATGTCCTATGCCGGCCATTATCTGAGTCAAAGCCAAGAAATCAAGATCCCTTGTGCAAGCAAGATGATGAAAGGTCATGCTAAAATCTTGACTCGGTCTTGATTTCCAAAGCTACACCTAGACAATGCTCCGTCCCGGATATACATCCATGCCCACATGACACCATGTCATCAAGCCTTTAATACGTCATCCATGACATTATGACCTAGCCAACACCTAACGTCACAGATCCCTTGCGCAAGCAAGGTAAAGAGAGGTCATGCCGAACTCTTGACCCGATCTTGACTCAAGTGTCAGCTCTGTTCACCATTCACATGGCCGATGCGTTAAAACAAACATGACATGCTCGTCCTTAGGTTCGATTTTTCTTTTTGGCCAGTGGAAACCGCTTGCCCTATAGGACCCTCGTTCGGGGCTGTCCACCCCGGGATGTCGAAATACAGGTGCAAAATGAGGGACTTATAACCGCACTGATGGTCTCCACTGACCCAGGATCTAGAGTAGTTGCGAAAAAAAAGAGCAATATTTTACAACCCACCTAGGATTCTGAGAAAACATGTTTTAATTAAATTAAAATAACAAAAAAAGCATAAATAATAATAAAAAAAAGGAAACTGCATATCACATGAGCTTTCCCCCTTTATCCAAAAAAGGCCTTCCCATGTCTAAAACCTTACCCGTCACCCCCCTCCAGCGAACCGAGAGTGGTTGAGAGTACCCGGGAGCTGTCTTTTTAGTATCGAAGTCACAAGGTCCGACTGCCTTTCTGGTTCAGCGGTTCGAACAGTCTGCTATTCCTCCATGGCAGGATCGACAGATAACAGTGAGGGAAACGGAAACCCGCCATTGAGAAACCTCCAGACAATGGAGGAGGTGTTGCAAGACTTCGAAACTCTCAAGAAGCGCCAACAAGAACAGCAAGCCTGGATCGTAGACACAATGCGCCGTCGCGGAACCGTCGTCGTTCCCCAAAATGATGGGACCTTCGTTCTCATAGAAGAATAAGAAATGCATGTTCCCCCGATTTCCCAAAGCTATCAGCAGGTCCCTCCTCCACCAAGCTACGAAAACCAAGCAATGCAAAGTATCTCCCGCTCAAAGCTTCACACTGGCCTCAGTCAAGCAACTCCGATCTGCCAACCGCAACACAATCAGTTTCTCGGTCCTGCGCCACAAGCTCAATATCACCAGCACACATATGGGCCTTGTTAGGTCCTGAAAGGAGGGAAACAGGCTAGAGGGGGGGGGGGTGAATAGCCTGATTAAAACTTTTCGCTTAAAAACTCTTAGTCTTGATAAAAGGTTGAAGAAAACACACTTGCTAACCGTTTGATAAGTTTTGCACACGGAATAAAGGTTAAAGCTAGGTTTTGAACAAAGGGTTAGGTAGAGTTTTCAAAAGCAAACCCATTAAAAATCCTTATGCAAACATGACAAATTATATTTCCAAGTAAGACAGACAAGTTGAGCAAGAGGTTGAGTCAATAGGTTGTGACCAGCTTGAGAGAATGTCAACCGCCATAACAACACAAAAATAAACAAACGCACGTAAGAATGACGCATTGTTTCAAGAGGTTCACAAAGGTTAAATAACTCGTTACGTCCTCTACCAAGTTTGGTCGAACTTGATTTGTGAAAGTGCACTACTATATTAATGGTATCTACCTATTACAAGTTGCAAGCCAATGATTGAAGGTCAGCCAAACTAAAGGTGACCACTAACGGATCGTGCTACAATAAAGACCCGGTGTTTTCTAGAGATGTGCTCACAAGTTGAGCCGATTTCTCTAGGGTGTTGTGTGTGAATCAATCAATGTGTTCCAGATGTAATCTAATGAAGGAACACTACACTATTGATTGAGGTGCACAAAGTGTATAAGTCCTAACAGAGATGTCTAGTGAATAAGAGGATCGAATTGAATGCCTCAACTATGGAGTTTTCAGATGGTAGTTCAGAGCAACTCACTCTCAAGAATCATAAATGCACCAACCTTCTTCAATGCTCCAGGAAGCTATTTATAGAGAGCTTTGAAAAGGAGCCGTTGTCTTTGAAGAGATTGCAATGATGACTTGATCGTGCATGCCTTTGAATTGGAAGGATCTTTGCATTAAATGCCCGAGATAGGAGAGAGAAGATTTTTCCTTGAGTGGTTGAAAGGATGTGAGTACCGGGTCATTTTGACAATCTATTTTGAGCTTCGATGTACCGTAGGAATGTCACTTCGTCTATTCAAAGATGCTTGCCTTACCAACTTTAGCTAAGGGGATTGCCGGGTAGTTGGGAGCAATAAATGCTTCGGTTAGGCTAGGCCGAGGAAAGCTTGTCGAGGAAGCCTTAACCGGCAAGGATAGGATGCAACCCGTGAAGGTTACATCGGCTAGATAGGCGACCGGTTAGGATTGACATAGCGGTTAGGAATTCAACCGGTTAGGTGGCAAACCGAGCAAACTCACGTAAAATATCATGGGAGCAAATCTTCATACCTTCAAGTCTTCAAGGTCTTGAGAAAATTACATGAAATAAAAACACCGGCACTAGCATTAAGGGACCTATCATACATAGAAAAATTCTATCGGGTCTAATTAAAATTAGGGGTCCACATTAATGCTTGATGTGATTGGGTTTAAGCAATTCTAAACCTAAGCATATATTTGACTAACAATCTCCTCCTAATTGCTTAAGTCCAATCACCCTAGGTTAGCATCATTTTTGACTTAGTAAAAGAATGACTAAATATTTATATTTTAGATGTGTCATTCCCTTAAGTCAAGTAACATCATAGATGCAACCTAAGAAAGCTTACGTAAAGATTGAAAGCTTAGAAATTTAAAACAAGATAAAGTGAAATATTTTTGAATGAGTAAACCCGCAAAATGAAATAGTTAGAATAGTTTGAACATCCAAAAATAATCAAAAGAGAATAAGGAAAGATAAGTCATTCAAAACAACAGAAGTTTGAGGTTAAGAAAATCTCATTGATTAGTCTTCAACCGGTTAAGCAAAAGATGGAAAGACAAGTTCCTCATCTACATTCTAGACTGGGGCAAGCAGGATCATCGGTTGGAGGAAAATCCTTAGGGTCCGAAGGAGGAGTAGCCGATGGACCGGCCGGTTGAGTGCGAGATTTCTTGGCCGACTTCGCTTCCTTGTCATCTCTCTTCCTTTTTCTTCCTAGCGCACTTCTCTCGCATCACGGCCGCCTAGCATCTTCTTAAGGACTTCATTTTCGCCTTAAGCTTGATCCTCTCAAGGTTGGTCTTTCTCGAATAATGAGGCTTGATCGGCTAGCTTCGATTCAGCCTTCTTGATTTCTTCGGTTGCAAGCTTGAGATCGGTTTGGGCATCCTTGGCGTTGTTCAGAGTTCCTTGTTCAACCGGGTCAAGGCACCTAGCCGAGTGGAAAGATCGGTTATCTTGGCATCTTTATCAAAACAAATCGCCACATAGTTAGCTAGGTCCTTTCGCATAACCGTGCTCCATTCTCGCCTAGCCTCTTTTCTTCCTCCTCCCGATTCGACTTAACCATACTCACAACTGTGGCATCATAAAGTTCACAAAGATCACGAACAACAACAGGACGGCCGAGTTCATCTTCGTGAGCCGGTTGAGGAACATCGTGGGACTGATCAAAGATCATTATCGGTTGAAGAGCCATCGGTTGAAGAGCTAACCGATATAGCCTGAGGATCGCTTGGAGGAGTAGTAACAATTGTCAAGGCTTGAACCGGTTGGGGAATGAACACTTGAATGGCAAGGGAAGGATTTGGTGGAGAAAGAGGAACAACGGGAGGCTTCTCGCTTAAATGTGCAGAGAGGGGAATAGAGCGACCGGTTAGGGATGGAGTTGGAGAACCGGTAGAGGCATCGGTTGAAGAATCGGTTGGATCACCGACATGAACTCGGACCGATCCTAGAGACTTGACCGGTTGGAGAAAAAGTAATCTCCTCATCAACAGATACCGAAGAAGCAATAGAGGGACCGAACACGAGGAAATCATCGGGATCGAAGAGAATAGGGAGTCGACTCAAGGCCGAGAGTAATAGCATTCTCGAACATCATGGGCTTCATCAAATGCGGAGGCAATAAGATCTCGCAGCAAGAGGGAGCCAATGCTAGAGCATGTTGCTTGATCGAATCAAAGGAATAACCCCGAGAGCAAGGAGTAGAAGGGATGCTTGCCGAATGTTGCTCCATGGCCTAGGATTGCCATTTCTCAAAATAGAAAGCCGAGGCACATTTGGCATTAACCCAACTCGTGAGTAACCTCGTAGCACCATCTCACAATACGTAGCTCCAAAACTCCGAATAATACGGTTGTTGACCGAAAGATAACGCATGAAAATGTTGGGAGAGGAAAATGTGCAATCATCCGGTCCAGAGGCAGTTGAGCCACTTCACCTTGAATTCTTATGTGGCGAAGTCTTTGAGATTGGGAAGGAGAGACTGTCGGTTTCTCGCTGAAGGGAATTTGGTGATCAACCGTTGATCGGTTTTGGAGGGCTTGACCGATTGACCTTTGGGTGGAGGAAACCGAAGACGAAGTTTGAGTGCAACCGGTTTCGGGCTTTGGAACTTGTTTCTCCAGTGGCCAACGGTTCTGGACAGTAGAAAGGGACATTAACTTCTTTTTCTTTCAACTTTTTGAGTTCATGGGAAAATGGAGGAGGATCGAAACCAATTTATACTCAAAGACGGCTAGAAATCTTCTCACGGGGTTCAAAGAGTGGAATACCATGAGGGGATCGAGGAATGGAAGATCTCGGTAGTGTAATAATTCAAGGGAGAGAAGATGTCTTTTGAAGAACGCAAGGATCAGCATAAGTCGCGGGATAGCAGGATCCAAGATATCAAATTCTTCTTCATCCGAAATTTCTTCCACAAAGAAATCGAATCTCCATCAGAGCATCGAAGTAGGAATAGCGTAAGATGAAGGTACGGACCGAGTCTCCTCCTCAACTCTTGGAGGGCTAGAAAGCATAGACTCGAATTTCTCTTACTTGACTGTCAAGAATTGAAGCTTGAAGAGCTTGAGCAAGGGCAAAGAGCATCGGCTCGGTCTTGTAGCCAAGTTTTTCCTCTACATCAAATAGACTAACAAACAGCCTTTCAAGAAGGATATCATTAGGATCAATCGGCCGAGAGGCTTCAACCGGTTCGTAAGATACAACGGTTGGAGGGATTGAAATCGGTGGAGGTGTCATCTGGCTGAGTAGAGGCCGGGATGCTCTGCAGAGCCTCCTCCCAAGGGAGTAACCGGTGACGTATCGCAATGCCTCCTCCCAAGCTTCTAACCGTCTGCCACTCCTGGGGGAGTGGTGAAAGCTTGATTCGAGCTCTCCATCCGGTCAGTTTGTCCTCATCATCATCATTATCGTAACTTGAACTCGAAATGGATTCAACAACCTCTTCGTATTTTTCTTTTCTTCCTCCTCATCTTCAAACATAGCATCAATCTCTTCATCAAGAACCGTAGGCCATTTGGTGGAGGAGGACTCGAATCGCGTAAAAGAAATCGGCTAAGGAAATATTTCCAATTACTCTTGAATTCATTGTCCATATCAAGTAAATTATCCAACAAATCCATCACATTTCGATCGCTGGTTCTTTCTAGGGCCAAGTGCACCTGTTCGTAGTCAAAATTTGGAAGAGTATCCATATCCATTTCATATCTCCTGCATCGGTAAAGATCTGTCTCAATCAAGGTATCTTCACCTCCATAGAGAATAGCAAAGTCGCCCCATACAAACTTGGACCATCATGTCCCGCCTCATTCTATCTTGAGCTAAGAAAACAAATGCTCCATTTGAGGAAGCCGATCAAAAAATTTGTTGTATACCTTGATAAGACTGCGCCTAGAAGCGGAAAGATCAAAATTTCGAGACGGCAAGGTCCGCCGAAGTACACGCCTTCTCGATATGCTCGGTTTCCAAAATCAATATAGTCTTGGATGTTGCCAACCTGCACTAAGACTTGTTGATTTCATGGAATTGAAGCAACTTCCGAATAAACGGCGGCAAATGATCAATAGGATAAACCCAACTAGGAGAGGGAGCAGATCGAGGGTAGATAGCCCATGGATTGTTATGGAAAATGTGGAAGGTAGGATTTCCGATCGGTTG
This sequence comes from Adenophora triphylla var. japonica, assembly GCA_022495995.1. Taxonomy (NCBI): domain Eukaryota; kingdom Viridiplantae; phylum Streptophyta; class Magnoliopsida; order Asterales; family Campanulaceae; genus Adenophora; species Adenophora triphylla. The sequence goes on from JAFEMH010006060.1 coordinate 124,687, forward strand.
GCATCGTCTGCAAGAGGGGATTAGAGGCGTGACCGGTGATAGGTATATCATCGGTCAAGGTGTCATGGCTAAGTAAACGGTTGGGGATAAAGGGTATGAATGAAGAAATATCGCCTTCAATTCTCTTTCTCCTTTCTCGCATTTTCCTCAAGCTATTCGGGGAAGGAGTTTTTGGGATTGGCTTTGATTTTGAAGTGGCCGGAGGAGGAGAGACCGGTTTGGAGGGTTTTCTAGCGTACTTTTAGGTCGGATAACAGAGGAGATGGGTTCTCTGCCTTCGCATCGTGTTCAGGGATTTTCTTTTAGCCGGAGAAGGGATCGGCTGAGAAGGCCGAGGTTGAGAGACCGGTTTGGGGATATCGGTTGTCCGCTTCTTCTTCGGCTGAGAGGTCTTCTTCTTAGCCTGGCCGGGGTTTCTATTGAGCAAAGAATGGGGGCCATCGGTTTGGCTTCTCTAAGAATCCTTGCTTGATCGGCCTTGTCGAAAGCTTTGACAAAGGACTTAGGAACGTAAGGCCGACCACCGTAAATGGTAAAGATAGAAGGAATTCTCATGAGGATTCTCGCTCATTAAGAGATAATGAATGGGCTTGGCCTTGTTAGATCCGGACAAGGGCTTCTCCTTTTGGAATTTCTTGAATGCAATAAGGATAACACGATAGATGAAGGAGCACCCGCTGAATCTCCTTTGAAGCATAACGGCGGCCATCGCTTCCCATTGTATCATGGTGATACAATGATGAGAGCCGACCGGCAAATCACACATCGGTCAATGACTTCAAGCTAGGCATAGTGAACAATGGCCCAAATCAGCTTTCTTGTTCCCTTCACCGGTCACGAATGGATCGGTTCCACCTGACGGTGGCCCAGCGGCTTCCATATCCTTTCAAGTGACGTAAGATGAACCAAACTGAGGGAAGAGTAGTGGAACGCTTCTGGCCATGGAGGATGGGGAGAAATCCACGTAAAACCACCAACAAGAAGTAATGTGAGAAACAACACCGGGCTTGGGATTATCATCAACCACTCCATTGTTGAAGAACTCATTGACAAGCTCATACGTAATATCATCATTCCTCTCGCATCAAGAACGGCAACAACCCTAAGCAACTAGCATGGCTTGGAGGGTCTTCCCTTCTTCGCATTCGAAGAAGCTTGGTAGAATGTAACCTCCGAAAATGTCTTTCTTAGTCGGTTTGGGAGCCATCTCGTCAAAAGATTTAGGAATCAAAAACATTCTAAGTTAGAACATATTTCAAAATAAAACAATGTAAGTGGGGTTATGATTTTGAAAATAGTTCTAGTTCTTCAAGTTAAAAGAATTTGAGTATTTAGAAAACTTTACCAGTAAAGGATTAGAGTTCGAAGAACAAAGAGAATGGATTTTGAATACTTGAAAGTTCAAAGCTTTTCGAGAGAGAGAGAGGAAATCGGAAAGTTTGAATGAAGTATTGAATTTCCTTATATAGAAGAGAGTGATAGAAGACGGAGAGGTTTCTTGTAATAAAGAAAACGTTTCAACCGCATGGCACGTATATTTAAAAAGATATTGAACACGATTTTAAATATGTGGGATAAAAACTAGGTACGTGTGTGCAAAGTAGCTTAAACCATAATGCAATAATGACAAAAAGATAACCTTTTGATAAACCGGAAAGATACGTAGTTACCTTTTTGGTCACAAAATTTTAAATTTGACCAATCATCAAGTACAAAAAGGACGGTAGTAGGAGGGAGTGGGGAACATCAATGATGCTTTGTCGCATAGTGGAAAGGCGGTAGACGGCCGATAGGATTGATGGGACTTGTCGGCTCGGTGATGATCAATCGGTTGAGCCGACGTCACCACATTAGGCTTGACCGGTCAGATATGATCGGTTAGACAAAGAAAATTGATCGGTTAGGAGAGACAACTTTTGCATCGGTTAGGGACCATCTGCTAGGTATCTTTCATACCGGCCGAGATTAGGACAAGAGCATCGGTTGAGCATAATCAAATGAGGCATCATCATGATCTGGTTGAGAGCTTTTACAGACAAAGAAGGTTAGCACAATAAATTAACGAATATCAATCATGCCTAGTTCTCCTCTAAGGAATTCAAATCTTTTAATGTCCAAAGGTTTTGTCAAAATATCGCCTAGTTGATAATCGCATGGACTTTTAAAAGAACAATGTTACCCTTTTCAACGTGATCCTTGAGGAAGTGATATTTGATGTCTATGTGCTTGGTCTTTGAATGCATCACAGATTGTTGGAGACCGATATGGCCGAGGTATTATCACAATAAATAGGACATACTTCGAGGGATTTCATAGTCCACCGCTTGTCGTTTCATCCATAGAATTTGTGAACAAAGAACTTCCAATGGCTATGTACTCGCCTTCGCCGTAGAAGTGGAAATTGATGCCTGCTTGCACGACCAGAAACCAACCTGCTACCTAGAAATTGACAGTTCCACTAGTACTTTTCCCGGTGACCCTACAAGCCGCAAAATCAAGATTCGAATAACCAATTAGTGTAAACGATGAATCTTTCGGTACCACAAACCTAAGTTAGCGCTCCCACAAGATATCTCGATGATTCTTTGACAAATTTTTGCAAATGAGATTCTCTAGGGTCACTTGAAATCTAGCACATACACATACGGCAAACATGATATCCGGCCTACTCGCGGTTAAGTAAAGTAGAGAACCTATCATACCTCTAAGAGAGTGTCATATCTACTTTCTTACCGGATTCGCCTTTGTCTAAGTGTACATTTGTGGCCATGGGAGTGCTTTGAGGATGAGCGGAATCAAGTTCAAATTTCTTGATTAGATCTTTGGTCTATTTGGCGTGATTGATGAAAATACCTTCTTGGGTTTGCTTGACTTGAAGTCCAAGGAAAAAGGTTAGCTCACCCATCATGCTCATCTCAAATTTGCTCGCATAAGTTTCTCAAATCTCTTGCATAATTTTTCGTTAGTAGATCCAAAAATTATGTCATCAACATATATTTGAACTAACAATGAATGACCATTATGCTTTGCAATAAATAAAGTGGTGTCGATTTTACCTCGCTTCGAACTTCTCACTAAGTATGAATTTGGAGAGAGTTGCATACCATGCTCGAGGTGCTTGCTTGAGGCCGTACAAAGCTTTATTCAACTTGTAGACATGATTAGGCTTCTTAGGATCTTCAAAACCGGGAGGTTGATCTACATAAACAAGCTCTTGAAGTTCACCATCGAGAAAGGCACTTTTCACGTCCATTTGATATAGCTTAAATTCTTTGTAGGCCGCATAGGCAAGAAATAACCTAATGGCTTCTAATCTAGCTACGGAGCAAAAGTCTCATCATAGCTCTATTCCTTCCTCCCCGTCTATATCCTTTTGCCACTAATCCTGCTTTATTTCTTATAATTTTTCCAGACTCATCCAATTGATTTCTATACCCCCCTTTCGTTCCAATCACTGTTTGATCACTAGGTCTAGGCACTAATTCCCAAACTTTGCATCTATCAAACTCGGTTAAGCTCTTTCTTGCATAGCTTCTACCCAAACTGGGTCATCAAGTGCTTCATCACTTTCTTTGGTTCTATGTTGGAGACCATAGCAGAGGAAAATAAACCATGTTGTTCTTCTAAGTTTCTTAATTGGCCTCTAGTCAATCTAGGTCCAAAGACATCACCAATAACATTTTCTAAAGGATGATTTCTAACCGATCTCACTTCCCTAGGTAGGTCTTGCCCGACCGATTCCCGTCTTAAGGTTTCTATGGGAGGAGTGGAATCGGCTGAGGGAGAGGAGACCGGTTGAGGTGATCGGTTAGGTGAGGGTGACCGATGATGGTGGTCGGTAATTGGAGATGGAAATGGTAAGTTGATGGGTGAAATTGGTTCACTGTGTGATGAATTGGGAGTTGTAATATGAGGACTAGTTGGTAAGGGATCTACCGGGCCGAGATTGACTAATTGATTGCCTAACCGATTGAGGAAAGAAGGAGTCATCAACTAGGTCTCTATAGGTTACACCACTAGAGGCCGACGGTTGAGCCGGAGACTCGATTTGCGTTGATGCCGGTGGATTGATTAGAGTTTTGATTATCTCTGCTTCACCTCGTCTCAAAAACACCGTAACTATCAAGATAATTTGGAGCCTTGTCGACTCTAGCAAATCAAATTCATCAAAAGTAACATGAATGCATTCAACAATTTTCAACAACCGTTTATTAAAAACTCTAAATGCCTTACCGTGCTTGGCGTATCCCACAAAAATGCCTTCATCGCCTTTTTCATCAAATTTACCTCTACGTTCTTTACCGTTGTAAAGAACATAGCATTTGGCAAACCGAAGATCTTGAAATAACTAATATTGGGGATTCCCGCCACGCCACGCCTCATAAGGGGTCTTGTTGTGAAACTTGTTGACCAAAGATCTATTCTGGGTGAAGCAAGCCGTGTGTATAGCTTCGGCCCAAAAAATACTTGGGGAGCCTAGCTTCGGATATCATTGTTTTTCCAAATTTCGATCAATGTCCTCGTTTCTTTCTCTCAACTACACCATTTTGTTGCGGTGTACCAAAGAATGAGAAATTATGGTCTATTCCGTGATCATCACAAGATCGAGCGATCCCAAGATTTTTGAACTCCGTTCCATTATCTCGATCTCATACCGATGATATCACATTCTTTGGGTTTGAAGTAGACGGAATAATCTGGTAGCAACTTCATATGTATCATCTTTTGAAGCAAACATCTCTACCCAGGTATATCTTGAGAAATCGTCTACAACAACCAAGGCATATCCGCTACCCCCCAAACCGGCAAGCTGTTGTGGGGCCAAACAGATCCATATGTAGCAAGCTGGAGGCACCTAGAAGTGGACATGCAGGTTTGGCTTGCGAAAGATTCTTTATGCCGTTTTCCCAATCAAGTGTGCTCTACATTTCCTTCCATGATCAAAGCAGACACTCCGAGGTAAGCCTGCGACAAGATTTTTATTGGCTAGCTTGGATAGATATTTGAAGTTCAGTGATCGAGTCTCGTGCCATAGCCAGGAATTCTCACCGATGTTCTTAGCTACAAAACAAACATTAGTAACATTCGAGACATTGTTTAAATCTATAGCATATACGTTACCTTTTCTATATCCAAAGGAGAAGTGTTTCACCCAGTAGCAATGTCTTTCACATAGCAGTTGGAAGAATTGAAAACACAATGCATACCTTTGTCACAAAATTGTGAAATAGAGAGAAGGTTGTGGTTTTAGACCATCCACCAAAGATACCTTCCGTACAATTACCGTACCTCTTTGATGGATCCTCGACCGATAATTTTACCCTTTCGCGTTGTCACCAAAGACAACCGGAGTGACCAGATGCTTCTTCCAGATCGGTTAGGGAGATCGGCATGACCAGCCATATGCCTAGAGCATCCACTCCGTCCATAATCCAAACATCCTTACCGGCATCGGTTGAGGCCATTAAGCATTCCCGAAATAAAACAAGAAGCTTACGGTCCCCCTTATTCTTTTCGGTCCAAAGAGTTAGTTCCTCTCGTGTACCCATACTCGGCCACCACCCGAGCTTTTAGACTCAAATGGGTCCAGATAGGTGCTTCAAGAGGCATTCATAAGCCTTGTGACTAATAAAACCACAATTTACACATTTATTAGAAGATGGCCGAGGAGGCTTAGATGAATTGATGTTCAATTTTGCCAATGCTTCAGAGGGATTAACCGATTGAGCAGAGACACATCCTTCGGGGACGAAGGTGATGGAATTACCTTTGTTAACCCGTTGCACTCGGCTTAGGAATGCCTTTACCGGTTGGGTTGCCTTTACCGGTTGGGTGACCAGCGACGGTTGATTGACCGTCATACCCTTACCGATGTCGGTTACCTTACCTGGCTGAGGATTCCCCGACTCCGCAACACTATCAACAATTTTAATTCCACCTTTGCTTTTGCCATCACTAAGTGGAACATATTGTCCTAACTCAGATCGCCTACTCTCGGTCCATTGAGATTTGTTTTTGTTCAAATAAGCTTTCATCTCGCACTTCGTCCATTCAGATAGGTGTGAGGGACAGATTTGAAAGGTTTGGTTAACTCCTTCTTAATCATTTTGGATTGAGCATCATCAAATTTACCCATCAAGTTTTCGAGAGATCTTGGTAACCTGGTTTGTCATTGTCCGTCTTTTCTTTACCGCCGGAGGTAAAACTAATTCCGCTTTTGTAACATCTCTGCTAGAGATATTTGGATCTTGTATAATAGTCTCCATAGCGTACTGGGATTTAGAGAATGTGTCAATAGTTTTTGAAAAGAGATTTATTCCTTGACACAAGATCAGCAATTTGACAAACAAGATGTGCATATGTTTAGTCTCTCAAAACAGTTCTTTGATTATCTTCTTCAACTCGATCCGACTCTAGCTTGCTTTCTTTCAAAATTTTTATTTCAAATTTTCAAAGAGTCATTTTCGTAGAAATCAATTTGAAATTATCACCATAATTTTGTGAGCTTCATTTAATTTTTCAAAATCTGAGAAGAGCTCATTCATCACCTCTCGCCATTTCGTACTTTGACATATTTGGCATATGGGTCAACAAAAAGAGGGCCGAGAGGAAGAGGATGATGGTTCAAAATTGGGATCAAAATTTGTAGTGAAGATATCGGTTGAGGGCTCGGTTCGGTTAGAGGCTTTAAGTGAATCGGTCGGGTCTCAAGCATCGGTTGATAGGAAGCAATCGGCAAGGCTTGAGCTTGATAGGTCGGTTGAATTGGTTGCACGGGTCCGAGAGCGGGCAAGGTTTTGGACCGGTCCATAAAGGGATCCACCTATGTTTTGAATTTTGAAATTATAGGGGTTACTCGCATCTCGCCTTGGGAGTAGAAATGGGTTCATCAAAGAATGTCAAGGGAGATCTCATAGGCGGAGTCTCGATCAACATAGGATGATTGTTCATTGGAATTGGGGTGTTCTAAAAATAGGAGTTTGCAGGAGACGGGTTTTTCATAGGTTCCATCCATAGCAACAAAACCGACATCGCATCTTCATCCGAGCCGCATAGCCGCATCTTCATTCTCGTGAGTCGGTCTCAAACCAGACCGGGGCATAGCTTTTTCGGCCCATCCTCGGCAACTAAACTCTTAGATTTAGGATCTAGGGAATTTCTTGAATGGTTTCTTCCTCAAAAATTCATATTTAGGTTGAGGGCATTTGGAGGCAAAATGGCCGGGTTTTCTACAATTGTAACACACAAGCTCACCTTGGGCATTCTTTCCGCTCTGAGGCTGAGGTTGAGGTTTGGCCTTTCTTTTGGAAGTTCCCAAATCTATGGAAGGATGAGGCTTTGGGTTGAAATGATTTGTCAGGATTTCTTAAAATCCTTAAACTTTCTCGTAGTTTCGGCGAATGCAAAGAAATTCATCCTCTACCTCAAGAGGTGTGATAGAAGAGGTATTGGCTAGAGTTGGTTGAGGCCGAGATGTTGAGGGAGAGTCATTGGTGGTAATTTGGCCGGTAAGCATAGAAGAACCAGGGAAGATCTCATCCGAGCCGGCAGAGATAGATTTTTAAATTGTTTTTGAACTCCACTCACCTGTTGAGCTCTTCCTCATATAGAAACAAAGTAGACACAATGTTCGATATGAGTAGTATTCAAATCACGGCATTCTTTCAAAATAGCAACCTTCACATGCCACAAGTCTCCAAGAGAATTGAGGAATCTCATGTTTAGGTCTTTCATGGTATAGACTCTACCTAAAGATGCACAAGAGTTACTCACCTCGCAGAATCGGTCCGCACGTTTCCTTCATTGTCTCATTTGGATTCTTCTTGAAGGACTCAAACTCAAAGAACGCTTTTGTAGAGTCTGTTGTCCTTGGCCACTTGATCTCCTTCAAAGTATCTCGAGAAGACTTTGCCATACTTGTTGAGCGGTCTCATAGCATTGTACTTGTTTGTATACCGTCATCAAGTCCCGAGGTTATTATGTGCAATGCTTTTCGGTCTAAGGAATCACAAAGTTTGTCATCCTCACCCATTCTTCACGAGGTTTTGGCACATAAGTTTCATAAACCTCAAAGTCTTGTTTCGACTCTCTATCCGCATGATCCATGAGAGGAGTTTTGGGTGCTCTTGTTGCAAGATTGATTTTCGTGGGTGTCATTGGACCATCTCTCGACTAACAATAGTTAACCTATCATCTATTGAATCCAAGTACCGCATGATTCTCGTTTTTCCATATCGAAATTCGTTATCGTTCAACATGGGAACGGATGTCAAGTTGTATGTTTGCATGATTTTTCCCGCCATTTTGGAATTGGCAATTCAAGCGGTTAAGCTTGGAAAAATGATTTTCGAAAATTGCTAGCTCTGATACCAATTGTTAGGTCCTGAATGGTAGGAATCAAAGCGCTAGAGGGGGTGAATAGCCTGATTAAAACTTTTTGCTTAAAAACTTTTAGTCTTTGTAAAAGGTTGAAGGAAACACACTTGCTAACCGTTAGATTAGTTTTGCACAGCGGAATAAAGGTTAGGCTAGGTTTACAACAGGTTAGGTAGAGTTTTCAAAAGCAGTACGTTAAAAATCCTTATGCAAACATGACAAATTATATTTCCAAGTAAGACAAACAAGTTGAGCAAGTAGGTTGAGTCAATAGGTTGTAACTCAGCTTGAGAGAATGTCAACCAGCTACAACAAACACGTAAATAAACAAACACACGTAAGAATGACACATTGTTTGAAGAGGTTCACAAGTGTTAAATAATCGCTACATCCCTCTACCAAGTTTGGTCGAACTTGGATTTGTGAAAGTGCACTACTATATTAATGGTTTCTACCTATTACAAGTTGCAAGCCAATGATCAAGGCACTTAAACTAAAGGTGACCACTAACGGATCGTGCTACAATAAAGACCGGTGTTTTCTAGAGATGTGCTCACAAGCTGAGCCGATTTCTCTAGGGTGTTGTGTGTGAATCAATCAATGTGTTCCTAAAGTAGTCTAATGAAGGAACACTACAATATTGATTGAGGTGCACGGTATAAGTCCTAACAGAGATGTCTAGAGAATAAGGGGACTTGAATTGAATGCTTTGAACTATGGAGTTTGCAGATGGTAGTTCGTAGCAACTCACTCTCAAGAATCATAAATGCACCAACCTTCTTCAATGCTCCAGGGAAGCTATTTATAGAGAACTTTGAAAAGGAGCCGTTGTCTTTCAAGAGGTTGCAATGATGACTTGATCGTGCATGCCTTTGAATTGAAGGATCTTTGCATTAAATGCCCGAGATAGGAGAGAGAAGATTTTCCTTGAGTGGTTGAAAGGATGTGAGTACTCGGTCATTTTGACAATCTATTTTGAGCTTCCGATGCACCTTAAGAATGTCACTTCGGGCCTATTCAAAGATGCTTGCCTTACCAACTTTAGCTAAAGGGGTCATTGGGTAGTTGGGAGCAATAAATGCTTCGGTTAGGCTAGGCCGAGGAAAAGCTTGCCGAGGAAGCCTTGAACCGTGCAAAGCGATAGGATGCAACCTGCGTGAAGGGTTACATCGGCTTAGGTGAGGCAAATCCGGTTAGGATTGACATAGCGGTTAGGAATTCAACAGAAAGTGTAGGGTAGCAAACCCAGAAGTAAATTTCACGAGTAAAATATCATGGGAGCAAATCTTCACACCTTCAAGTCTCTGAAGGTCTTGAGAAAATTATAGCATGAGGAAATAAAAACACCGGCACTAGCATTAAGGGACCTATCATACATAGAAAAATTCTATTGGGTCTAATTAAAATTAGGGGTCCACACTTAATGCGTTTCGCTGTGATTGGAGTTAAGCAATTCTAAACCTAAGCATATATTTGACTAACATTTCTCTCTCTTTTCTCTCTCTCTTCTCGACAAACGAAACAACAATAGATCATGTCTGCGTTTCTGTAAATTCCTAAGCCTTTTTAAATTAATCTCCAAAGGTGAAATAAGGTTTAAAGCCTGGACGACTTCTTTTTCTCCACATCGCATGCAGGTATGCGGCTTCATTCGCTTTGAGTCGAAGTTACACTTTTGCCCTGGACTTTCCACTCGTGCATATAATTCCCCAGAAGTATCTCCTAACAGAGTAACGTTGTTTCCCAAAAATCCCCGTTATCTCTGAAATAGAATAACGTTTTCCTTCAAAATGCCTCAATTACTTCCATTATAACGAATAACGCCGGAGTGAAAGGCACCCTCCGAATTGTCAAAAACTCAAATTTTAGCTACCTCTATATCCTGGGGATAGTGAAGTACGCTTTAGTTTCTCTTCAAACTTTAGCTACCTCTATCTCCTAGATAGTGAAGTACGCTTTTAGTTTTTCCAAACTTTAGCTATCTTTATCTCCTAGATAGTGAAGTACGCTTTAGTTTTCCAATCCTTCACCACTACCTCTATCTCCTCGATAATGACGTGAGGTTTAGTTTCCTCGGGTGACAACCTCCATTAATTGTCAATCGTGTGACAACCTCCATTAATTGTCAAATCGGTGTGACAACCTCCATTAATTGTCAATCGGTGACAACCTCCATTAATTGTCAATCGTGTGACAACCTCCATTAATTGTCAATTAGGTGACAACCTACATTAATTGTCGAAATCGTGTGAGCTCCTCCATTAATCGTCAAAATCTCAAGGATCCTTGACACATGTTCCTAATTCATTATCTAGTGAGACTTGAACTACGACCAAGACTCTGATTCCTCCGGATACAGTAGGTAGATTTTTCATAAAGGTCCAGCCATCCCAGACCACGTTGGTCACCCTTTTCATTCATCCACTCCTCGGTGGTGCATAGGCCTTTCAGCCAAAGGTCCACCATCCAGGCTCAGTTACATTGATTCGGCCTTTCGGCGTCACTCGCTCTTCGGTGGTGCATAAGCCTTTATAAAGGTCCGTACGACCATCCGACCACATTGATCACCCTTTGTTATTCATCAATCCTCAGGTGGTGCGATAAGCCTTTCATAAAAGTCTCGGCCATCCGACCACATTAGTCACCCTTTTCGTTAATCACTCCTCGGTGATGCATGCAGCCTTTTATAAAGGTCCGGCTATCCGACCACATTGGTCACTCCCTTCATTTGGTATATTCCTAGTAGGATCGGCCATTTGACCTCCTAGGTCACTCTCTTTCCATCTTCCTAGCAAGGGACCCCGGTTCTCTTCGCCTTTCCCCGGTGGATATTTTCCAAACTATGATCGCTGGCTTGATTCCTCCGGATACGTAGGTAGCCTTCCAAAGGTTCGGCCCACTCGACCGCCTTGGTCACCCAATCCGTCTCGGCATTTCGCCGCATTGGATCCTTTTTATCGACAACCCCACTTGCCCGCAAGACGTTGCCGAGGGCTTCGTAAGTACCCAAATCTGGTTCATGCCTTCCGATTAAGTTTCCCGATAATTCCCCGAACTTTCCTAAAGTTCAGGGGCAATTCTGAAACTTTCCCAAACCTTCCAAGGGGTGAAGGATTTGCTAGAAATTAAAATTCCAAGCAGTCCCTCGCTGGAAGGGAGCTTCTAGGCGCCACCTTGTATGGTTCTAGAAACAGGCTGAGTCACCAAAGGATAAGACCGCACGGCTTCATTAACCAGAATTTAATGCCGCACGGCTTCATTAGGAAGCACAAATCTGCCTATAAATAGAGGCCTCCTCTATTAATTTTAAAAAAGAGAATTTTGAGCACTGTTACTCTGCCAAATTCAAACCATGAATTTCCAGCAACCAAAACTCACTCAAAATCACCTCCCTCTTCTCCAAAATCCATCCAAAGTCACTTCTTCCTTAGGAAAATCTCAAGGGAGATAGAGAAACACCACCATTGGTAACCTCTCCTTCCTTTCTCCTTGAAATATATTTGTTATCTTGTTATATTGCTTATTTGCTATTCATCTTGCCATTTATTGCTATTATATGTGATTTATTGTCATAAAGATCAAGTCTTTACCATGTAGACATCATATCCCCCTTTCCCTTTATCACATAGGATTCATGGAAAATCCATCCCGATTCCCAAGGATGAACAAGGACCCACAAGTGGCTTGTTCTAGGGTGGATTCCTCACATGATGATGTGAACAATGTCATCTTTATTACATAAAAATGTCACCTTTACATTAAAAATGTCATCTTTACTTTCATAATGTCATACCCTCCCCATTTACCTTGCTTCCAAGGCTTGTCCACCTAAAAGGTTCTTAAAGGACATAGAAAAGGCTCAAAGGTCTTCCCTTTACATTCCTAGTCTTAGTTTTCATAGTGTTCATTACACTCATTTTCATAAAAATGCAATCTTTACTCTCAAATGCAACTCCCCATGTCCCTCATGGTTGGATCACTCTCCAAGGATTATCTAGTGACCTTCCTAAGGCACAAAAAGACATGTGATGAGTATAAAGATCCAATCTTTATACCCCCTCCTCTTAGTCCCTTTGGTACTTGAAGCATCTCTTGGGGCATAGCGGTGTAAAGGTCTCATCTTTACATCATTTCCTCCACATAAAGATGTCCATAGTTGAAGTCCCTTTAGAGACGGACAAACCTTAGCCACTACATCTCCGATCATCACTTGAGACGAGCATAAATGTCCCTACTAAAGCTCAAATCGTCTCAAGATGTAGGATTGATGGGTAAAGTGTGACGACCCCAACCCTAGGCACTCATTTTAAATATTT